>JACEEZ010021149.1:0-25523 GCA_016584305.1 Chionoecetes opilio | reverse complement strand
AATCTTTTGGGGGGGGGGGCTTCCCTTTGCTTGCACCGAAAGGTGGCCCCAAACCCGTGGAATTTTTGTGTTGGCCGATGCTCGCTGAGCCCACGGAGAATCAGTTCCCTCCACACCTCTATCGAGTTAATATCTCTTCTCTGATTACCAGAAGAGATTTGTACATACGTTAATTTTGTACATATAAGTGATAACACAATAGGACGTGTTAGATTCAACACAGATAACAATCCGCCGCGTCAGTTACTGGTGTGAAAGCCCACTTGACGCCCAGCACATCACCTCCACCCCTCCGCTTCAGTCCTTCAAGGGCGGCCTCGATCCCGGCGACCACTTCGGATCACGGAACAGGCAGTATTAATTCAAGCCTACGTAATTCAACCCTACTATCCACCGATAAGTATCCTAGTTAGTTGACTAGTTGGGGTATTGTGTCGGGATGAGATAGAACATGGGTTTTGATTAGCTAGGACTCACATTAAATATATGTTTGTGATACAAATCTCCACATGGTGCCCCGAGTGAGGAATATTGATGTTCATGTGACTCGAAATGGTCGTTAATTGTGTGGTGTAATTATGAGCCTACCACAATTGCTGGTTATGAGGCTGGAGGCGGGGTGTTTTGCGGCGTCAGGAACGACTCAGCCGGGTAACTACCATAAGTCAGGTAGTAGATAACATCAGAAGTTACGTAACCTTAGTTAGTGGTAATAGTTAAGTGCTGGTTGGTCATAGGCCTGGTTATGCGCCTTGACAGGCCAGCCAACGGCGCTTCCAGCTCTTAGGATAAAATCAATAATTACACTGGGTAACAGCCAAAAAATCGTCAGGGGTTTCTCAGTTGATTTAGACTAATTTAGGTGTTCTGAGTCCGAATATCACATTGATTTTGCTCTATCAGGTCAACTTTTTGAGATACAGCCATAGGCCTACCTGACGAGCTATACATATGCTAATATCAGGGGTTTTGAGTTCAATCATATTTTCTTGAAGAATATATCAAATTTCCCAATGCACAGACACGAATAAAGGGAATTCCACAATTAGCCAATCAAATAAATACCTGTCTCACCATTACTCCATTCTAAATTTCTAAATTCTAAAATTCTAATTTCATTGTCTGACACTCAGCTGCATCTTTCTTTTTTCTTTCAGTTTATTGTGATGGCTTCGGCGGGGGACGGTCATGCAGGATAATCCTGACGTTTTCTGCTACATCTGCGGACAATACACGCGTCGGGGGACAGGAAGAACATCACAGGATTTGTGAGCGCGCCTACGGGGCTTTTTTTAAAAGTCAAGCTGGGTGACCAAGATAAGTCCTGGGCACCGCACACGGTGTGCAAGACGTGCGTGGAATACCTCCGGCGGTGGACAAAGGGGCGCGAAAACTTCACTAAAGTTTGGGATTCCGATGGTTTGGAGGGAGCCGTTTGACCATGCATCGGATTGTTACTTCTGCGCCATCATACTAATGGCATCAACCGGAAGAATGGGCACAGCCCCCAGTACCCCGACTTCCATCTGCCCGCCGTCCACTGGCTCACTGCGAAGAATTCCTGTACCAGCGTTCAAAAGAGCTTCCCGACAGCGGACGACGAGGCCACCAGTACAGACAGCGAGGATATACAAAAAGAGTATGAAGCACAAATAGTCCGCAGCCCTTTTCACAATGTGAGCTTAATGATCTGGTTCGGGATCTCAGCTTGTCGAAGATTTCCTCCGAGCTGTTGGCCTCCAGACTCAAAGAGAAAAATCTATTTGGGCAAGGACGCGCGTATCACTTTCTTTCGTAGAAGGCATGAGCCTACATGGCTACTTCTGCCAGGAGGAAGCCCTCGTGTACTGCCGAGATGTCGCCGGTCTTCTTGTTTAAACCGGCGCTCCTCAAAACGAAACCGAGAGATTGGCGACTCTTCATTGACAGCTGTAAGCGCTCTTTGAAGTGTGTGCTCCTCCACAACGGGAACCAGTTCGCCTCAATCCCTCTTGCGCACATCCACAACTCTCAAAAAGAAATATGAAGCAGTGAAGTACGTGCTCGACAAAATCCCAATATGAGCAGCACCAATGGATCATCTGCGTCGGGCTTGAAGATGGTGAACTTTCTACTTGTCAGCAGTCCCGGGGTTCACGAAGTACCCCCTGCTTTTTATGCATGTGGGACAGTCGAGACAGAGCCCAGCACTAGTAAAGAAAGGTGCCGGCGCGAGAGCAGTTAGTACCCGGGGCGAGAAACATCATAAACGAACCTCTTGTTGACCGGGAGAAGATATTGATCCCCCCGCTACACTTGAAGCTTGGGTTAATGAAACAGTTCAAAGCGCGCTCTGGACAAAGGGTGGAGGTGCTTCAACTACCTGTGCCGAGCCTTTCCTGGACTGACCATTGAGAAGCTGAAGGCCGGCATTTTCGATGGGCCCACAGATACGGCAGCTCATAAAGGACACAGAGTTCCAAAACTCCATGAACACGCTAGAGTGCGCCCCCGTGGAAATCGTTTGTGCAGGTGGTGAACAACTTCCTGGGGAACACGAAGGCAGCAAACCACGCCAGACTCGTCAGCAGCATGATAGAGGCCTTCCAAAAACTCGGGTGTTTGATGAGTATTAAGATGCCTTCCTGTTCTCACACATGGAGAAGTTTCCTGAAAACCTTGGGGCGATGAGCGACGAGCAGGGAGAAAGGTTCCCCTCAGGACATGCCCAAATGGAGGAGAGGGTACCAGGGGAGGTGGGACGCAGTCATGATGGCGGACTACTGCTGGTCGCTGAGAGAGACAACCCAGCAGCTGCTCACACACGGGGAAACGAAGAAACGCCGATTTATGCCGTGGAACTCTGAACTTTTGTGTCACGTAACGCTCATTCTTATACTAATATTATGATAATTATGCTTTTCAAATTTGATGGACTAAATAAAAAATGAATGAATTTGGATACGCTGACTTTTATTTCTTGAGGAAACGGAAAAATCATCAGGGTTTCTCAGCTGATGATCCGCAGAATTTTTTTTTTTTTACGAAAAATCGATTTTTTTTTTAAATTTCTGTAGCAAAAAAACCTGACCTGATTGAGCAAAACCCCAAAGGGCATTTTCGGACTCAGAGCATCAAAAATTTGTCTAATTCAGCTGGAAACCCTGGACGATTTCAAAACATATGTTTTTGTTACCCAGTGTTATCAACTAACAATGATTTTAATAACGTAATCTTGCATTTAATATTTTATTTGAGTTAATTA
The DNA here is from genome assembly GCA_016584305.1 of Chionoecetes opilio. Lineage (NCBI taxonomy): Eukaryota > Metazoa > Arthropoda > Malacostraca > Decapoda > Majidae > Chionoecetes > Chionoecetes opilio. Next base: position 22,279 of record JACEEZ010021149.1, on the reverse strand, counting down.
ACTAAATCACGGCGAAATTAGCTAAGCATTCATTATCAGCTAAGTTAGCAATGTTCACACGAATTTATAATAAGTGAGAACGCAATTAAGGCAATTCCTATTGATTATATTAATTTAAAGACAGGTCTACCATTGTTAAATGAGCAATGGAATCAATATGAGGCGGTTTACTTCCTATATGAAGTTCAATTAAGACAAGCTGGGGATAAAGAAATGATTCACCAATGTGTTATCAATCATGAACACGAATGTCAAAGATATCTCGATAAAGTAATTGAATATGAGGGATTACTGGAGTGTGCTCATATTTCATCAACATCTAAAGTTTCTTTAACCCAAAGTTTGCAAGGTATTAAGCAAGAACACCCCACAGGGAGATCACGATTATTACATCTATGGGTAATCAGCTATATCAGCACCCTTAGATTTTAAAGATCCCTCGTTAGTGGGTATTTATCCTGCGCCTTTTTACGCAAATCAAACAGCCTGTAATTAAGATTCAAACTTCTCAGCCTACTAGAAAACCACTTAGACCTACTCAAATAATTGATACAATCCCTATATCCAGGGCTACTTCTAGTGAAGAAACGAATAAGGAAACTAATTTAGACTATTAATATAGTCTTCCAATCCATTAAAAGGGATAGATCTGATCCTTTGAAGTTTTGGATCAGAACAATACAAAAGCAGGTATTTCTTGAGGAATATCAGCTATTGGCCTCATCCAGCCCCCATGGGAAACAAATTGACCAAAGTTATTAGGTCTGTACCTTGATCATGAGGGTATTAGGTGTCGAGGACGAAATTTGAAAGCTGATCTTCCAAATACCACCTGCCATCCCATATACAAATTTCCCCAAAACGCCATCATCTTACAAAATTGTTGGTGGAAGAATATCATGGGAACTCATTACATGGCGGAATGGCTACAATATTAGCCGATATCAGTGTCAATTTTTGGGGAAAAATCATGTAGACAGGCAGTCAAATATTACCTCAAATCTCTCAACAAATATATAGATCTGAGTGTAGATTTAGTCTCCTATCTAGGTCCCCCTGAACTTCCCGCTGATAATGAGCTCCAAAAACCCATTTGAGGTCAATGGGTTGACTATACGGGGGATACTATAACATTCGGAGATAACTCTCCCCCCGATCAAGTATATGTCAGCATTCACTGGTACCTCTATCAAAAGCTTTTAAATTTTAAAATAGCTAAAGACCAAAGTGCCGAAACCACTAATCAAATGTTCCGGCGCTATGTGGCCTGGGGTGATGTCACCTGAAGCGGAACTTCAGTTTTCGCCGGCCCCAGTGTGGAAATTATCCACCAAACACCCTCTCATAATTGGTAGAGTGGTGGTTTGTTTCCCCCCCCTAGTGAGGGAGTTATTGTCCGCTCGTCATAGGGGGAGTGCGTATAGGGATGTATATATAATTATAATGGTAATTGGTATAATTAAGGAAATTTAAGTAAATGATAAGTAAATGGGGATAATATAATTAACATTCCCCGTAATATTAAGCATTTGCACCTTAATTTGAAAAAGGCTACTCATGGGCTGCCGTTCTATAAATTTGCACCAATCGTGGCGGTCCACCTGCTTGCTACCGAAAGGTGACACGTGGAATTTGTGTTGGCCGCTGCTCGCTGAGCCCACGGAGAATCAGTTCACTCCACACCTCTATCGAGTTAATATCTCTTCTCTGATTACCAGAAGAGATTTGTAGCCTACATACATTAATTTTGTACATATAAGTGATAAACCAATAGGACGTGTTAGATTGAACACAGATAACAATCCGCCGCGTCAGTTACTGGTGTGAAAGCCCACTTGACGCCCAGCACACGCCTCCACCCCTCCGCTTCAGTTTTCTGGGCGGCCTGATCACGCGCTGACCACTTCGGAAACACAGGAAGGCAGTATTAATCAAGCCTACGTAATTCAACCCCTACTATCACCGATAAGTATCCTAGTTAGTGGAATAGTTGGGGTTATGTGTCGGGATTGAGATAGAAGGTGGGTTTTGATTAGGTAAGACTCAAATTAATATATGTGCTGGTAGCATAAATTTATACAAAACAAAAGAAAAAAAACAATAGAATGGTATTAAGGAGAAAGAGGCACCAGAGTATGAAAGAGGGTATGATGGAACCTGGGTGGCGACCTAGTCTTTCCAGCAAGGACACAGGTATGGATGTGAAATGCAAGGAACTATAGATGGTCTGAGTCCCGCAAGCAAAGTGGTGCAGATGTGTGACATGAGGTGAGAGTACAGGCCCCGAGTGGGGAGGTGAGGTAGTAGAGATTACCAAACACAGGGAGGGTCAGGACTGGCATAGCAAGGGGGGCAAACCGCAGGGAAGACAGTGGCCCAATACTGTGTATAGGGGACAGTCTCGGTTGCAAGAATGTTAGGCGACACGTGGTCTATGAGGGAACAGAAAGAGTGTGCAGGGTGATAGCCGAGTGGTAAGGGTATGGAGGATGTTGTGAAGGAGGTAGGGAGCCAGGTGAAGGGGACAGGAAGGAATGGTGATAATGCAGGAGGGGGGAACAGCCCATAGGAGGTTTAGGCCCGAGCAGACGGTGGGCAAGGTGATGGAGTGCTTAAGGATTATACAGAAGGACAGGAAGAAAGTCGGAGTGGCGTGGTGGGATCATGAGGCGACCTCGGGAAAATGCAGGGTATGAGGAAAGAAGACGCGACACAAACAAGCGACTCCAAGAGGGAGGTTGTAAGAAATGAAAAGCTGAGTGCACAGTAAGGATCCAGGGGACTATGGAGGGTAAGCTTAATGACCTGGACTGTGACTCCACAGGAGGTCTTGAGGGATACAAAGTGCACCTAAAAATGGGAAGGAGAGAGGCGGTATGCTGCGGGAGAATGCGTGAGTGGAGACGCGCGACTGAGAGGACTCTGCAGTTGTTTAAAAAAAGGGGCACAAATGCGAATGAGTGACTGTTGACTACAAAAAGGGATGTGAGGTTGGGCTGTCTGAATATTGTTAGAGGCTGGAATTTTGAAAAAAAATGGAAGACCCTAGCAGGGAAATGAATGAATGTAGATATTGACGTAGTTGGAGTGACAGAAACACAAATGAGAGAGAGAATTGAACTTAGATGAGGGAGACAAAGTGCACCTAAAACTGGGAAGAAAGAGGCGGCATGTGCGGGACGAATGCTTGAGTGATACGCCCGCCGATGAGCACTCTGCCGGTTGAGGGAAAAAAGGGTGACAAAGCGAATGAGTGAACTGTTGACAACCAAAAGGGAATGTGAGGGTTGGGACTGGGTGAAGTATGTTAGAGGATGGAATGCGGGGAAAAACCAAGGAAGAACCAACCGCAGCAGGAGAACAGTGAGAAATTGAATAGGGAACCTGATACAAAAATTGAAGTATTGGAGTGACAGGAAAACAAAATTAAGAGAGAGAAAGGAAACATATGCATCCGAGGAATATACAGTTGTTGTTGGGTGTTTTTTTTTCTGTTTTTTTTCAACATCACAAGGAAGTGGCCAAGGGCACAACAAAAATGGGTACAACACAATAGCACCGCTTAGTTGCCACCCGGACCACCTAGTCAAGTCCCTAAATAAAAAAAGACCAGACGAGAAAAAATAAAAAACAGTGAGGAGTAGGCACACAATTTAGTCGGGACAGCTTTTTTATTTATTTTTCTTTTATTTTATTGGGGTGTCATTGTATATAACTCATGTTTGAAAAATTTAACGTAGTAATAGGGAGAGTGGCAAAAAATAGAAACCGGAAGAGAGTTCAAGAGCAGAGTTTAAACAGTGAAAGGGCGAAAGAGTAAAGATACTCGAGAACTCAACTTGACATAGGAAGATATGGACAGAATAGGGAGGAAGAAGTGAGTTAGAAAGATGTGCTTGTGCAGGCGACGCAGAGCCGCGGGGAGTAGCGGGGAACAAGGCATGCACAATGTTATAGCAAGCTCAGAGAAGCTAGCACACGTGAGCATGAAAATAACGGTAGAAGAGAGCGAAAGCGAAGCAAACATTGCGGCGGTGAGTTTATAAAAGATTGGAAGACAGAAGTCCAGATGGCGATGGATTGATAGAGACGAAGAAGCTTTTGAACTCAAAACCCTGTCTGTTTAGAGAGCCGTGTATGAGTGAGATCCACTCCCCAACAGGAGACCTATCCCATACATGGGCGGATAAGGCCCCTGTAGAGCGGAAGGAGCAAATGGGAGGGAGGGAAAAAAAAACGGGACCCGACAGACGATGACACAGCCACAACACGTAAACCCTCGTCTTCAGAAGCAGTTGTTCAGAACAAGAGATGACATGATGTGAGCTTTCCAGTTCAGATTTTGAGTAACAGGACTAGTCCGTAGCAATGTTCATATCTGATAGAAGAAGGAAGACAGTGAGGTCCATGTTGACGGAAGAGCGGGAATGATAAGTATACAGACTGGTAGGTTTGTCCGAAGTCAGATAGGTGAATCGAAAGTTGGGATTCTTATCGAGGCAACAATTGAACACAAAACAAGGTTTTGCTTTGCCCCCATCAGACATATAGCAAAGATCAGAGTTAGGCCGCCTCTGAGGTATAGTAAGCATCACTCTCCGGATGCATCGAACTTGAACGTTCCTGTATTGAGTTGGACCGTTAATACAGACCGGAAGTCGCCTCAGTCTGATTTGTACGAGATGCCATGTAGAGAAGTATGCTCGGCTAAAAGGGCAGACGTAGCAGAGAAAAAGGGTGGCGGAGTGGGCGTACTTGTGAGGCAGGGAGCCGCAGGTAGAGATGTAGAGAGCTAGATGTAGGAGGGGGTGCGCATGGGTGGCGGATTTTCTCCGGCACAATACGTCTGGAACAATAGTGTGCGTACGGGAACTTGCTAACCGGCTCTTGGTGGATAAGTAGCTGGGTCCCGAGATCAGATGGCAAGGGAACAGGACGCGCAAGAGAGCGCCCCGCGAAGAAGGGAAGTATAAGAAAAATTGTGAAAAGGTTGTATACCCGAATCGGAACGGACACAGTGATTGTCGATGGGAAGACCAGAACTGTCGGTACACAAGGTCATCGTGTTATGAGGAAGACCCTAGTAAAATGTGAAATGGCCAGAATGCCTGCTGACCTCGATGCAACGAGAGACTGAATTAAGAAATTTTGAAATGTTCGGGACCTTGGCGCTGAAGGATAAGAGAAGGCCACACTGGAGAGTGTAAGGGAGAATGTATCTGGCAGACATGACCTTTACTGTTATTAGTGAAACGGGGGAAGGCTCGAGAACACATGCGGGGAAGGACGATGGTGGGGTGGAGTGAGGGAAAGGAAAATTGGACGTTAGCGAAAAGCTGTAGCGCGAACCCGTTCATCTACCCGTGACCATAACGTCTGGTCAAGGAAGTATCAGAGTGTATTGAAGGAAGAAAAATAAGAAAAAAGAAAAAGACGTTGAACGTGAAAGAGGAGAGGAAATGGACATTTGGTGACAAGCATTAGAGATGCAGGAAAGAGAGCTTATCTATCAGAGAAGTGATGCAGTGTAAAATGAGAATGGAAGACTGGGACGAGGAAGGAATGGTAGTTCGGAGGCAAGTAGGATGGGGTGTGAGATGGAGATGAACAGAAAAGTTGTTAAGCGACAGCTAAAGCAGCAGCGGCAGAAGACACAACCGAGAAGCATGGGAAAAAGAACAAAAAAGCGTACGCAGATTACAAAGCTCACAAACGTAAAAAAGAACGAATAGTCACAGCAATGACAGGAAAAAAGCTATATGCAACAAAGTATCTATACTGATTATTGACAAGATATATTTATATAAATGTAGAAAAAATTGTACATAAATAATGATGAAATACTCTTAGATAATCATAGAATAGTAAATATTAACGATGAGAACATCCTACGCCTGGCAGCGAGAATGCCATGTCTACAAGTCTGACTGCAGCATGATTTGTGCTTTAGGGAATCAGGAGAAGGAGAACAGAGAAGAGAAACGAGACGAAGAGAGAGAGAGAGAGTCCAAATAAATATACGAAAAAACACATGACAGAGCTCCCTATTTATAATCTGAATTATAAACAACATCTGTTTTTAATGTTTACTACATATATGCAAAGTATCACAAAAAATATATGCGAAAAAAAAAAATCATCCTTGTAGGACTTTAAAATACCTTGAAAAGAAAGAATATTGTTAGGAACTCGGCAAGGTATCAAAAAAAAACCCGCCTTTGCATAATATCACATAATATATCACAAGAATATAAAGAGATCAAACTTTACCTTATTTTAGACATTATCCAGGACAAATTAGGAGTAATATAACCCTGTAAACATACAGAGACAGGGTGACCAAAAAAAATATTCCTTTTAGGTATGATGCCTCCGCATATGTAAATCCATTACTAAGCAAAAGAGATCATTCTTTTTGTAATGACAATACAGGAGATATGAAGTCCTTATCTACTCATAAAAGTATTTGGCATTTGCAACACAAATAAATAAATTCTCCCGGCCATTACTGCGCATGTTTTGTGTTCTGGTCTGAGGTCTACGTGCCGTCCTGAATACAGCCAGAATATTGGCTCATCGATTCCCCAGTTGATTAGGGTGATAAAAACAATAAGCATATTTGAGGCGTCCCGAATTAGAAGGGCCACTCGCGCGCCACCCGGCCAAAACCGAGCTAACTGGGTATAGCACTATTGAGGTCTTAACTTTCGCCTGGGAGTGGATGAGTGTCCCCGTCAGTAAGCGAACATCCTTACAAGGAGAAAATAAATATTATGTCTCGATGCAGGCGTAACACGCTGCTGAGCAAAATTCCGGTTTCTAGAAGGGCTGCCCATCCAGCGAGAGTAGCCGTTAATAAATTCGAAATATTTCTAGGGCAGATTCAGGTATAAGAGGGGCGGCTCACTCCAGTGCAGGGAGGCTGATCGGCCAATCGAGCCACTACCCCTCCCCTTTAGATAACAGATGACGCGAATACACGGATACATACAACCCTTGCTGATGACGACACGCGAACCTCCTCACCAATGAGGACTGTGGTATGAAGAGACACAGGATAACCATTCTGAACTCTTCACCACTGGTTGAGTGTTCAGATATTAATTGCCCTATGATTAATAATCAGTATTTTTTGTTATTATATTAATATCTATTCTTTTTTTATTCTTTTTTTTGTACTATGACTTAGCTATTATTTAGGTATGATACGGGTTAGCACGGACACAGTTCAATTGGCGGGAGGGCCAGTGGAGACTGTTGTCGTGAAAGGGCAGAGAACTGTCTTTTCACCGCACAGTTCGAAAGCTCATTACAATAGGGATGGACGGGTAGTAGTGGTATATTAAAAAAAAACAAGAAAATAAAAAAAAACAAGTTAACTACTGGTACTTTATTATTTAGTAGTAGTGATAGTATGATAGTAGTGAGTTTTTTTAATAGTATACAACTTCTACTTAACTCACGTTACTGACTACTTGATAATTAATATAGCAGCTTACTACTACTAAGGGTAACTGGAGTATAGACGGCCATTAGCCATTGCACAGTGTCTTCACCATTTTTCCACTTATGTTATTATGTAATATGGTATTTCTGTGTTTTTATGGTGTCCAATATCACCGAAATATATCATTATTGTGCACTAGTATTACAGAGAAAAAAACCGACTATAAGAAACTTCGGGTGAACTCCGAAAACGCATAACACAGTCTTGAAAAAACTATGACAAAAATTTATTTGACTGTAAGTGAACTATCACATCTCGAAACATTTTTGTAGACCATCATGATTTTGATTGTACTAGCCGGTCATTTTGAAGGACTAAGTCATTGCACAGAGCAATTATCTATAAGAAAAGTCTAGAGTGAGTGTGAAGGAACGGTGGCACCAAAACTCCAGGATTTGAACGGCATGTTTCTCACTATTATTTTGATTTGGCACGAGCGGCCCTTTTCATGCGCGGGACGCCTCAAAGTTGGAGTGTACATGTAAAACCTATTAGGGGTAGGTTAGATATTATATGTGTGTGTGAAACTGTTTGAGTAATCCAAACAGCACAAGGAATTGTGTGTCTGTATGTGTTGTCTGCCTTGTTATCAGCAATCGATCTTTGAATGCAATGCACAAACCACATGTATGAAGTAGTGTCAGCTGGTATGCGCAAGGATTGCGATGCTGATCACCACGCGCGCCATGAGTCCACACGCGCCACGGGCCATTGGGAAAGGGGGTAAACCGGAATCTTGAAGAGTTTCCGGTCAATTGCCTATAGGCTGCTCGACCGAAGCGAGACGGAGCAGGCAGACAAAAGGGAGACGCGAACCGGGCGATCCGATACAAAGACACCCTTTCAAGAGCGGTCTGTGTAGTATCTCTAACACACCTGAGGGGTGATGAGAGTACCTTGGTCACGCAAATAGTTGTTCAGGCCCTTGCATTAGACATTGTTCACAATGCCGTTACCTACAAAAGATAGCCCACGTTGACCATTCTATTTCTGGTATAACTGCCAAACAAGTCTCTGCTATACAGTATACGTATCATGATAGTATATATATTGATTAATATTTATAAATTGCGAGAGTACCGCACAGTACTCGAAGTATCCTCTTGGCAGCAACGCACTCAAAAAAACATACTATATAAAATTATTATAAAAGAACCCGAACTGCGACACGAGATAGCACCAATAACACCTTATATACCACTACATTGATGATGTAATCTCTAGGGCACGGACAAAGTTATCGCTGCACCTGATTTCAAGAGGTGCAATTCTACAGGCAAAGAGAACACCCTGTACAGCCTAGTCAGTGAGCTGATCTATCCACTACATGAGGAGTGTGATACACCCGACTGCAAAAATAACCTTAACAAAAAAGCGGTACGTAATTGAGTGACAACAGCCGGGGAATGTGACAACATTACAACATCACTGCATAGTATAGGCATAAAGAACTAAATAGTAGTATTGCGTCACTGCGAGTACACAGAATGGTAATGGTAAATCGTAACATAAAAAGCGACACGGTGTATGTCGGCAAACAAATCAAAATTGATAATATAAAGTAGTACGGGCCTTGGTTGAAACAATTATCAGTACTAATTTGAGCGCGTGAACACTCACCATTGCCATATTGACCCCCAAAAGAATACCTAAGCGGCACTGGGAAACCTTAATTAGGACGCTAACGAAGGTGGCACTCAGCAGTGGCAGAGGGTTGACGGGAGATGGAAGGCTTGATGAATTATTTGAGGGGTCAAGATTGGGTAAAGCGCGATGTGGGGCATTGATGAGTACAGAGGTGGTGTTGTGGGAAGCTGTAATGCGTCGACGTGGCTAAAGAGACGCGTCCGGAGCGAGCTATTTTACGCACGGCCATCCTGACACGACCGATCCTAATTATGGCCATGAGTGTTAACAATCCTCGTCCTTCCGCTCTGAAGCCCCGATTAACGGTCGCTGTCTCAATAATCATTAAGACTGAGCGTGACATACAACTTGTATAGTTTACCAAAATCAAGAAGCGTACTACACCACTTGATCGTGTAGGATTGAAATGCATAGCGAATGATGTCTGACTGAAAACCCTCTATACAAGACACAGCTGGAGCACTATCACAAACGTGGAGCGTTTCAATCATGTACGTGGAAGTCCTCACACGCACTGTCCTATATTATTAATCTTTGAAATGAGAATTGTGGTCATATAGGGAGAAATTATACGCACCCCGATAAAATCCTAACTATGTACTATTGTATTTAATGCATCTAAGTTTATATCCACTATCTTATAATAATATATACATAGGTGGAATAATGTATATGTCGTCTCTCTTATTGACAGGGGAGGGGTCAAAATTTCCACCATTCAAATAATACCATTCTCCTAGTAGAGAGTTTTAGTGATAATTTATCACATCACTGGGAAGGAGCCGCGGCCGAAAAAAAGTGGAAGGTTTGCTTCAGGATCAATTTGATCACAAATATTGCAAATTAAGACGGTTTCTCAAGTGCGTGTACAACTCTTAAAGCAGTTGCAGCTGCCGAGGGTCGGGAATCCCCTGAGTTGTGCCGCCATAGAACGCAGACTTAGGCCCCGGTTCACCCTGCAAGTATTTAAGCTACGGGGCGTCTTGGTTATGCGTGACGTCAAACCGTGAGAGTAGTCACGATGACGATACTCGTCTTCACTGTCACTCCCCGCTCGCCCTTATCAGAAAAAATTGCAGTATAAAACCGCACTGCGTTGTTCCTTACTTCTCCCCTTTGTAACCCATGACACAACCTAATGAGACTACCCTTCAACTATATCCCCCTTCACACCACTGCCACTACCTCATATAGCGTACAATCCCCTGACAAACAGGCTATGCAAAGGTTACAAGCGGAATTCTGTAACAGAGGTAGGTGTCAAAGGTGTGCACACAATAGTAAGGCCGTCGAGTGCGGGACCAAATATGTTATGGAGAAAACGGACGTCAACTAAAGGAATAATTACTACCTAGTGTACACGGCCTGTAGAGGGTGTTGGAGGCGTAGCGTGATGCACTGTAGGAAGGATGGTAATAATAGAACGCTATAGATGGAGGTACGGCCGAGTAGGTAGTAGAAAATAGAGAATACACGCAGAAATAAACGCAGGACAATATCTAAAGACGGTACTTTTGTGGTGGAGCTTACAATCAAGCAGGCTTTGCGCGTTCCGCCCTTCAAGCAGCGGGACACAATCAGTTTTCACACATGTATGAGATACTTCAAATTACTACTATTGTATTAGACCAGAATCACATGTAAGTAAATATATTTAAATCAGACCTGGGAAAACAGCTATTTGCTATACTGCAAACTTAGATACGTACTATAAATGTTCTATAATTGTGGCACCGCCGCTCACAAGACACAGCCCGCCAAGAAAGGAATCGGAGCTCCAATTTGTTGCCTCCAGACGCACCTTTCAAGGTCACACAAGGAAGGAAAGATAGACGCCCCACCCCCCCCCTGCCAGCTGCATTCACCCGATGGACGTCCACGATTGACAAGAAGCACGTAGCAAAGACGTGGAGTCTGAAACACACGGCATAGAGTATCCTCATATACCGTACATCAGCTAAAAACTGGTAGGGGAATCAAAATTCTTTTACGTCAGCAGACCTCGTTGTCCCCCACTAGTAACTCACTGACATCACAATCCCCTTCCACACAGTACTGCAATTTGCTATTTTTCCTAGAGGGCCATTGCCGAACGAGGGAGTATCTCCCCTAAGGATTTAACACATATAGATCTCCTAACTTTAAATCCAATGATCTGAAAGTCGAAAGAACTGCAGTGGGCGCTGGCAAGCTTTTAAACTCAAAGGTTGGTCTACTGTGTTTGGACTCCGCGACTAATATTTTTCATAAATTAATTGTCGACGCATAACATGAATAGTGCCACCGCAATAACTGAAGACCAAAAAAATCTAGTTACATCTGATTGTTCCTACAATGTAAATTTAATAACCTACTACTAATTAAAGTCCATATGGGATGACAGCATTACGAGTGGAACGTTCTATAATAGCAACTTTAAATGCAATGTACTCTCCTCGAGTAGCAAAACTTAATCTATTTTTTACATGTCTATTGTGGCAAGTAAAATTTGGGCGATGTTCACACTGTTTTCTAAGACAGTACTGCTGCGTCTGGCAAAACGCTGTCAAAATAATAAGCTAATGCCCTTGGAAAAAACGAACGAATAAAGAATGACGAACTCGGCCTGCTTGCTAGCACGAAAATGTAGGTATAAGAATGTGAAGAGGCGACACGCCCGACCGAGAGGGGGAGTAACCCCCTAACAAGATAAATGGTGGCGGGAAGATTGTGGCAGGGAGATGAATCAAAAACATTATGACTTTCACGCGCGACTCTTGCACTCCAGGACTTCTATCTGATTGAACAACAATAAATAATGAACAAGGAAAAATATGAGTGCGCTCAGGTATAAGAATCAGCTTTTAAAAACAATAACGTATTGACAAGTCATATCATAGGAGTAGAACATTTTAACCTCGCTTCATCAACTATATAACCTACTTTATGTTGGTACTTAAGACAAGTTATCTTACACGGAATCACGGCATGTCAATACAATTAATCACATATAGAAGACATGTTCTTAATAGTATATACTTTTGTGTTTAAGAGAGCCCACGTGAGAGAAAGAATAAGCCAATGTTTTAGTCTATCCACGTAGATCCACAAACTTGTGATTATCACAAAAAGGGACGCTAAAACAAACTATGCAGCGACCCATGGCATTTTGGGATTCCACACAGTATCTCTCGAATCTGGATGTGATTTTACGGCTGTTGAGCCCCCATAAAATCTTTTCCCGTAAGACCTATCAGTAAAAATCTGCACTCCAATGTTTATCCAGACCTGACACTTAAAACTGCTATAAGGGATGACTAACTTCCGAAGATGGAGCGCGGTAGTTTAGTCTGTAGGAGTATGATATCTTTCCTTGTATCAAATTAAAGGAAAGGGTCCAGGTCATTCCACATAAATAAATGGCGGAGTAATAGCTTCTATACTTTACTGCAATGTAATGGCATATGCAAGTGGCTAAGGAGTTCGGTTAGTGTACGGGTTCAATCTCAGTCACTATGTTTCAGGCTCTTCTAGAGCACATAATCTATTGCTCTTGTTGAGAGTTCCTCCAGGACCGAAGACGTACGATGCACAAATCTCATCTCTCTGGAAACCATTTTGCCAAGGAGCTGCATGAACTACAGGTAGTGTAAAGGTTCCACAGATGAGGCATTTCCTTAACTCTAGAGATTTTTGTTACTGATGATGGATGATTTAGATTTATAACAATATGGGGAGGCTCCTACGAAGTTAGTAGCATTATCGCAATCAATCGCCCGAGGAACACTGTGACCTCCGAGCCGCCGCCGCCGGGAAACCGCCGGAAAACACTGGATGAAATGTTTCGGGCACCTAAAATCATCAGCATTTCTAAATGAAACCTAGCCCTTGTAGAGGGGCAAGTAAAATTAAGCAGACAATATACTTTCTTGGGGGGAGCCTGCTGTAAATTGTATTGCCCAAGTATAGTCGTACACTAGCTACCCAAATGGTTTATATTGTACTCGATCCATGGGAGTTGAGGGGGCCCGGGATAGGGGTCATCTCCTAATATCTCTTGCCTTTGATACATATTTGAGGGTAGTATTAACTGCCTGTCTACCTGCGTATCAAAATTCCCTACCTGAGATAGGTAAGTGTCAGCCATTCCACCATGTAAAACGAGCTCCAGAGATTAATCCACTAGCAATTTAGAAGATGATGGGACTTGGGGAGATTCGCATGGGATTGCAGGTTTTTATCGGGAAGATCAGCATTCCAAATTTTCACATTTAGCGAGCACAGCCTAAAATGATGCCAACCTCACATTGATATAGGTACAGACCCGAGTGCTTTATAGTTAGGTTCCTACGGGGGGCGAGGGCACAGAAGGCTATAGAGGATATCCTCAGGGAAAATTCCTGCAGGAATTCGTATATGGTCGAACAAAACTTCAAAGGATCAGAATATCCCACACTTATGAATTTGAAGACCAATTTAGTAGGCTTCTAATAGTTTGCTAGTAAGAAAAACCTTTTTAATCAATAAACAGTGAGATTGCGGATCAAATAGGTTCCATAATTATCTTTCGCAAACACATGCTGTCACTAGAATCTCACTTACTATAGACCTTTTGATTAAGACATTCATTATATTTTCAGCCAGGTAGGACCTTTAAAACCATAATCATGTATTTAATTGGAGGATAGTGTTCCTCTGGACAAATAATATCAGCGAGTTTCTTGGTAGCAACAGAGTATAGTGAAATGTGGAAACTAAAGCATTACTTACCAGACACAGACTCACCTAAAATAAAGATGTTGTGATTGTTAGATGTTATCACTAACCAGTGTAGGCAAATTTCAGTATTCGGTCCACATATATACTTCACCAATTTGTAGTAAATGACTAGATATTGTGGTACTTTAGTGCCTAATATGATCAAAAGCCAGGATCAGCTCCATTTGAGGCATATGTCTAGGCTAAATTGGGCAACCGTAGCCCCATAAGAAATAAGTAAATTAATCATTCCTCTACCTTGCTTTCAAGATACAGCATACCTGCCACCGGTAATGCACTTTTGAAGCACCATAAAACAAAGAACAGAGTGTAGTGCTGGCGGTGTAGGCCACAATCAGGCTATCTCATTCTCCACAGATCTTATGCTGAACTTCAAGCTTATCATATTGAAAATCAGTTTTGTAGTCTCCATTTACTGTTTAGTATTTATTTCCATCAAGGGGGAGGTATCCAAATCGATGAAGAGGCGAGTTCTGCCCCAGGAGCCTTTACGCTTCGATTTCATATAGGACAACGTCGGATACCACCCTCTGCAGTATAGTATTGGGCCATAATCTATAGCCCAAAGAGGCGCTGTCAAAATACTTGGTGACACTGCGATGAGGAGTGTTCCTTTTTATTGTACCACCATAAAAAAAATCTGGAAACTTAAGTCTTAGGTTACCGTCGAGTCTTATACATGATCCACAAACCTAAAACATAGCTAAACAATGATGGATTCTAGGTGGCGTATTAATTAAGGAAAATCATTCCTGATAGATCCCTTATAGGCGTGGCGAATTAGTATTCCCCTAATCTGTAAGGGAGGCGGCCTTCCTGCACTCTTATTAGCCAGGTTATAAATTGTATTAGTTCTTCTCCGACATGACACTGTCACCCTGCACCAAATATCCATATAGAACGTTCTCCCCAAAATCGACAAGTTGAGCTATCAGAAGAACAGCCTTATAAAAATTGTACTGAATTTTATTTAATAAAAAGGGGCTGCGGCACGAACCAAACATAACAGACTTAAACCTATAGTGGCTAGGGGGCTATTTCCGTAGATAATTTTCAGCCATTAGGAATGGGACGAACTATACGTTCTGTCTCGAATTATACTAGGACCTAGTCTAAGATTCGAGACAAGCATTTAACGTAGGTCCTGTCTGAAAAGACAGTCATTTAACACTAGCATCTGGTTTAGTTTGAAACTCAATTGAAAACTAATTCTAATAGGGGTGGTTTGAGAGAATCATATTGATATAGAGGCCACTGCAACAAGGGTGGGGTAAATAAGTGGGGTTATAAATATTATTATGATGTACTGACTCCTTCCAGGTTTTCGATAAAATCACCTTAAGATGGATCAGATGGAAATGATACTATCAAGCACTCCAAATTTAGGACTGATTTTCTATCAATTTTTTCTTATTGAAATATAGTTAATAGGCTCTTCACTATGTGATAATTGGAAGTATACACGGGCATTTATTTCCCAAGATAGACCTACTCATATTTACCATTTACATAATTGACAGGGTACCATAGTGACTAGAGTAATTTTGATCATCTTTAGGAGACACTGTTCAGGTATGATTCGATAGTTTTCTAGAGCCCATAAGATCTATTACTGACACGGGAAAATCCCCTCTTTCAATAACTACATTGGATTGAGACGGGGCTACAAGGAAGTATCATATACATCTAGACACCAAGAGAGGGGTTGTGCCATGTAGGAATGCATTCCTCTTGGTTTGGGCGGATGGTGAGTGGTTTGTGGGATAGAGTGTCCCATTATAAAACATCACCAGCGCGGCAATGGTGAAATGGAAATGTTATGTCTTTGATGATTAGGAATCGCCAAAAAAATAATCAGCGCTATTATTAATGGTATGGACCGATCAACATCCTCAAAGGTTATTTCTAAAACTAGTCTAACCCCGTTCTGTTTCAACCTTTCAGCTGTAGTATTAAGTCCTTTACAGTTATAATTTTGAAGTATACCGAATGTTAATTAACTACGAAGCAGCCATACCTCACATTTATAATTTCATAATTGTGACTAGTGGTCGAAACGATTCAATAACTTGAGCTTCTTATTATGGCCTGAAAAGCCAGAAATTTTTTGGGGGCTAAGTCACCTTGCTAATATAGTAGTTGTAATGATCAACATTCTCCACTAATAAAATTATCTTGGTGCACCACTTTCAAACATGTGTTTCACAAGGGTTGAATACCAAAGTGGCTCACCTTCAACTACTTCAACCTAGGGACAGCGGATTGAACTACCCATAATAGTTACTGCCATTTTAACGACCGTTTAGGGTCTGTTTCTCACATCACCATCTAGGACATAAGGACGTATGTGATGAATGAATTTTCTTACACTTCCTTACAAGTACCCAGACTAATAGGACAGGCTGTATTGCATGTTTACCACTAGCAGGTAGGCAGTTTTCCCAGGTCATAACCTTTGAGCCTAAGTGGAATAATCGGGTATATATTACAAGTGGAGGGGGATGGCTTCCCTGCGCAGAAAGGCACATAGTTTTTATTCGGGACTTCAATGTAATCATAACCCTATATTTAGGAATTGCACACAGTGTTTTACTTGAGGTATAGGGTATGAATACGATAGCGTGGGAACCGGAGCTCCGCAACGTGCATGGTCTAGTTTAGAAACTCTATCTAGGCCGGTAAGATTATGCCCTTCCATAGATAACTCTAGATACGGAGCGGGATAAAATACACCACACCCAAAATTAGGCTCTTGCAAACACATCTATAAATAGTGGCTGGATAATCGAGCTGATTACCTTAGGTATAGTTATTCTCAATCTCCCTGTGGCGGGATGTTCTGCCCTCAATACCTATTCTGAAAAATGTTTGCACTCTTGAGAATAATCCCTCCTCTAATTGCTGGACCGTGAAGTAATTACTATTGACCTATGAATTTAAGCGGTTAACTCGCAGCCTGGTTGGTAGTTTTCTCCATACATGATATGACCATCCAGTCGGACTCTGTCAAGGGTTAGGAGCTTCAATGGCTCTTAGTGTGCAATTTTAAAGTATTCTGAACTCTTCCAATTCATCTGTGATTGTGAGAAGGCTTCAGTAGATCCAGAACTTGCAGAAAGATTCTTGTATCTGATTCTATCTTCATAATTATTTCTAAGGAATCTAATGAGTTCCACATTATAATTGACATTTTTCTCTAACTGTAAATTCCTTACCAGCAGATATGCACAAAACCTCTCAACGACCTAACAAGATAGCATATAATTATGCACTCTGTTTAAATCCAGTCTATCATCACATCAATTTGAAATTAACAAAAAAGGAATACCAATTTTCCCCTTCAAAATGGTACGAAGGGGTAATGACAAATCTGGTAATTTAAGTATGGGTTAAAGAGGCTTTGGCTGTGGATTTCTGATCACGCACTAAATCGCATATAGTGAATAACCGTTTCCATGTATTTTGTACTTCTTGATCATACATGGTTATAATTAATTTTTTTTTTTTTTAAAAAAATTCTTTATCCCAAGCTTCTTAATAATTGTAATAAGCCTCTCATAATAATCCCTTAGTTTTTTAGATTAGTAGACCTGATTTTAAAACTATTATAGTCAATAGAGAAGTTCAGCTGCTCCTGACACTTTGGTATTAGTCGTGTAAGCACATCCTAATTAGCCGCTAATGCTTTAGTCCCTTCCAGACCATGATTTAATTGATTAGATGAAAGATTAAAAAAAAAAAACCCCCCCCCAAAAAAAAGTTGGATACAAGGTTAGGAGTTATAATCCAAATCTTGGGGGCATACGCCGGGGGGCCGCGTCCCACTCGACCCACCTACGACCGCCAGCTCCCGGGGGTCACCACGCGCGAGTACCATGCCAGGATCCTGTCCCATACAAAGCAGGCTCTCGACAAGAAACATCAAAACTGGCCCACAAGCCCACGAGTCTGTGCGGCGCCCCTTGGCCCCGCCACGCCGGATTGTATCTTTACAGATACAACGCGAGGAAGGATCGGGTTCAGACGGTAGCGTGCCACATGCACATTAGCGAAGTTGACGCTGACGGAATAGGCAGGTATTAGGCCTCGATTCAGTTTCACGGTGCAATCGCCTGATTTGACACGTAATCTCCCAGCGATACCCCATAGATCTGCGAAGACACTTATACAAAAGGCATGATTCGTCTCTTCAAGTCACTCTTTAGTGTCCAGTCTCACAACCAAGAGTAAGACAGGGATCAGAAGAGACTTCGAAGATCCGGATCTTGTCCTCTGGCACAGGTACGACAACGCCACAAATTACTCCCGCTGAGCGAGTTCAATAACACCGTGGGCTATGCCAATCCGACTCGTAAGACTTACTTGACGTTGACCCGCCGTCATTAGGAACTGCGCTACCAAGGTATTTAAAAACTTCCCAAAGATCTCAAGTCCTCGCACACGCATGAACAGACTGTACGCCTTATACTAGTATAGATCGCCAAATACCTGGCGACCCTAATAAGGAGGGTCACACTGGGAGCAAGGAGACCTTCAAGTGTCCAAAGGCTTTGCCCATCGTGCAGCGCCTCGAGAGCCACACACAAGACCTCCAGCGAAACGCCAGTATCAAAGATTACTGCAGACAATACGGCAAAAACAGATACACACGTGATCTTGGTGTTCCGACGGGAATGTCCACAATCCCTTGGATCTACAACCGTCATGTCACTCATAAATTAAACGAGTCCAGACAAGCCCAGTTGATCGAAACAATAGTGGATGGAGAGCACAGGAAAAACGCACCTCTGCATAAGTCCACTCCTTATTCACACAGAGGAAGGAGAAGCTGGATACACAGTCGCACAACACCCACAACTAAACCGAGTCAACTATAAAAGTCCCGAATACAGACAGTTATCAAACCAATAGTCCTTGCAGGAATCCCTCGACGTCGCAGAAGAAGAAGATCCCAGAGGGACTCACGAGCAACTGAGGCAAACGCCTTCTGAGATCACATAGGCTGCAAGCATCCCCTGCGAAATCACGTCGGCGTTCCACCCCCCACTCCCCCCCCCCCCAGGACACGAAGCGTGGGATAGGGCCGTGTGACTTACCAGGCGTGAACCAGAATGCTGAGGTCTCTGAGGCTCACCAGATGGACTGCGAATTCGTTGTCAGCAATAGATGGCACGCACATTGCTGTGTCGCTGAGCAGGTCATACAGCGGTAATTGTTCGCAGTCCGGACGGTCCCCTTTCCCTTCCAGATGTAACGACCAGCCCACCTTTTCCAGTCAGGAGGAATGGTACCTGATGCCACACGGCAGTCAGCGGACAGCATGCAACCCGCGGATAATGGCTCACCACCAGCTTAGAGAGCGCCCGCACGATATTACAAACACCAGCGACTTTCAACCCTCAACGTTGCTACAGGCTCTTCCGACTCGCAAGAGAGGGTGCGGTTTGCGTCAAGGAGGCTCGGCATCCAATGGATCGGCATATGAGTAGGGTTCCCTAATTTAATTTAATTTAAGGGGGGATGTGCCGATTGACTCGGCTACGAAGACGCGAAGCCAGCCTATAACCATCCACCACTTTATTTAAGTAAACTACTAACTCAAAAAAATGTTGATGGCGGATGAGCTTTCCTAATGCGACTGTGTGCGGGGCTGTCTATGTAGGTCGGAGGGCGAGTACGGCGAGCGTGCGTCGGCCAAGTCAAAAGTGTTTAAACCAATAGGGGCGCGGGGAAAAATGGGTTTAGATCGCTTATCAGACCAGATATCCACATAGTTGCTCGGATAGCATTCCCACTCCCATTTTCAGACACTTATGAAATTTTATAACTGGCTTTTACAAAAATAACAACCTCGCCTTATCCAGTGGACCCACACGGGAAAGATCTGCCGCAAAAGGCTGCGCGTTAAAGTGTATAGCAAGTCTTTTAATTCGTTTTGAAAGCCATATTTATAGGCCTCTGTTGACCGTATCATAGCTGATTTGTGACAGGTAGCTGGTCTAGGAGAGCGGTTGCCGATAGGTCTATTAAACACACTCCTACCGACTGACAACATTTCTCATCTATTGATCACTATACGTTAAGTATGTGAGACTCTGGGGCACACTCACATCTATATTGTTACCTACCAGAAAGAGAATTGTAGAGTTCATCTAGAGGCCAATAAAAAGTAACTGCATTGTGACGGTGCTGTGTTAAATTGTAAGCGCGACAGCAAGGTGCACGAAAGAGCCAAGTTCCACTTTTCACCGCCAATCCGATGAGGGTATAAGCTGTGTCCAAACGGCTACCTATACATTGCCCAAAGATAATCCGCAATACGGGCAACAACCTGTTTAAATATAGTAATAATTGACGTGAACTCAAATGATATGGGGAGTTCAAAGAAGTCACCCACTTGACGCCAGCACATCCCCCAACCCTCCGTCAGTTCTTCATGGGCGCCTATACGGCTGCCACTTCGGATCCAGGATAGGCGATTAATCAAGCCTACGTTTCAACCCACTATCCACGATAGTATCCTAGTTATGACTAGTTGGGGTATTTGTCGGGATGAGATAGAAGGTGGGTTTTGATTAGGTAAGACTCCAAATTAATATATTTTGCTTGTAGCATAAATTTTTTACAAAGCAAAAGAAAACACTAGAATGGTATAAGGAGAAAGAGCACCAGGGGTATGAAAGAGTGTATGAGGGAACCATGGGTGGCGACCTTCTCTTCCAAGCCAGGACACAGTGTATGGATGTGAATGCAAGGAACTATAGATGGTCTGAGTCCCGCAGCAAATTTTGGCCAGATGTGTGACATGGGTGAGGATGTACAAGGCCCGAGTGGGGGGGGTGAGGTAGTAGAGATTACCAACCCAAGGAGGGTCAGGACGGGGCAAGAGTAACGGGGGGCAACCGCAGGGGAAAAGAATGTTGGCCCATACTGTGTATAGGGACAGTATGGTGAAGAATGTTAGGCGACACGTGGCTATGAGGGAACAGAAGAGTGTGCTGGATAGTCTGAGTGGAAAGGGTATGGAGGATGTTGTGAAGGGGGGAGGGCAGGTGAAAGGGTGTACAGGAAGGAATGGTGATAATGCAGGGAGGGGGGAACAGCCTTAGAGGTTAGGCCCCGAGCAGACGGTGGGCAAGGTGATGGAGTGCCTTAAGGATATAAAGAAGGACAGGAAGAAAGTACGAGTGGCTGTGGTGGGAATCATGAGGCGACCTCGGGAAAAATGCAGGGTATGAGGAATAAGACGCAAACACAAACAAGCGACTCCAAGAGGAGGTTGTAAGAATGAGAGCGGAGTGCAGTAAGGATCCAGGGGACTATGGAGTAAGCTTCAAAAGACCTGGACGGTGCACTCCCACAGGAGGTCTTTGAGGGGGGGAACAAAGTGCACCTAAACTGGGAAGGAGAGAGGGGGGATGTGCGGGAGAATGCTTGAGTGGATACGCGCGACTGAGAGACTCTGGGAGGTTTGAGGGAAAAAAGGGTGACAAATGCGAAAAGAGTGACTGTTGACAACAAAAGGGAATGTGAGGTTGGGCTGTGTGAATGTTAGAGGATGGAATGTTGAAAAATGGAAGACCTCAGCAGGGAAAAAGAATGAATGGAACATTGACGTAGTTGGAGTGACAGAAAAACAAAAAGAGAGAGAGAATTGAATCTGAAGACTAGTTTTTTTTTTTTTTTTTTTTTTTCAACATCACAAGGAATGGCCAAGGGCACAACAAAAATGGGTAACAAAGCCCGCTTAGTTGCCAGTCCCTAAAAAAAAAGCGTAAGAGAATAAAAAAAAAACAGAGGGGTAGGCCCAATTTAGTTCGGGAGGTGTCTTTGTATCTTCTTTTGAAAAAATTTTAAATACTTAGGAAGTGGAAAATAGAAACAGGAAGAGAGTTCAGAGTTACCAGTGAAAGGGATGAAAGAGTAAAGATACGATAACCCTTGCATTAGGAGATGGACAGAATGGGATGGAATGATAGAAAGTCTTTGCAGCGAGGCCGCGGAGTGGGGGAGGCATGCGTTAGCAAATCAGAAGGCAGGTGAGCATGAAATAACGGTAGAAGAGAGCAAGAAAGCCAACATTGCGGCGGTGATTTAAAGATTGAAGACAGTCAGTCAGAGGAGAGGATGATGAGACGAAAAGCTTTTTGACCAACAAAGGTCTGTTTAGGAGAGCTGTATGGGGATCCCCAAAAATGGTGAGGGAAATACTCCCAACAGGGCGGATAAGGCCCTGTAGAGAGGAAGCATGGGAGGGAGAAAAAAAGGACGCAGACGACGCAACAACTTCAGGCGTTTTTAAAAAGATTGAGACCAGTTTAGAAGAGTTTTTAGAAGAGAATGAGTCCTTGAGATTTAGGTTAGGAT
>JACEEZ010021148.1:10000-25000 GCA_016584305.1 Chionoecetes opilio | reverse complement strand
ACACACACACACACACACACACACACACACACACACACAACAACACAAAACACACACACACACACACCCCACACACACACACACACACCACACACACACACACACACACACACACATTACACACACGCACACACTTTTGACATAGTACTCCCAAGGCATAAAGTCTCTCTCTCTCTCTCTCTCTCTCTCTCTTCTCTCTCTCTCTCTCTCTCTCTCTCTCTCTCTCTCTCTCTCCTCTTCTCTCTCCGTCAGGGTGGCTCGGTTGGTAGAGCTGCTGCTCGCGTGTAGCGTTCCTGCATTCGGTCAGCGGTTCGAGCCCAACAAGTTCGTCCTGGCGTGGTGGCGCTTTGTATAGTCAATAACCTTGTCGTTGGTACTTCCAAAGTGTCTAAATAGGATCAAAGTATCTTATCTTATCTTATCTCTCTCTCTCTCTCTCTCTCTCTCTCTCTCTCTCTCTCTCTCTCTCTCTCTCTCTCTCTCTCTCTCTCTCTCTCTCTCTCTCTCTCTCTCTCTCTCATTTTTTATCCCGTGCCATTTTCGTAGTCAACAGTCTAATAAAAGCAAGGAGAGAGGAGGAGGAGGAAGAGGAGGAGAAGATTGGGATGTTTCTCTTTTTGCACCTGCTTCCTTTCTCTTCTTTTATTACCTATTCAGTTTCTACTTTATTCTTCCTCTTCTACCTTCTTTTTCGTTTTTGGATGCATCATCATCATCATTCATCATCTTCTTCGTCTACGCCTCCCCTTTCTTCATCCTTAACATCTTCCTCCTCTTTCTCCTTGTCTTCTTCCACCTCCTTAATATTCATGGTTGTAAGCCCCTGAGAGAAAAGAGAGAGGAGAGAGAGAGAGAGGAGATGAGGGGGAGGGGAGAGAGAGGAGAGAGAGAGGTAGTTTTATGCTTGACTAATCTACTTTAATGGGGTAATAGATAATATCATTTAATGGGGATGGATCAATTTTGTTCAATAATGATCCTCTTAATCCTAGTAGAAAACAATTAGAGAGAATAAATAGAAAAAGCCCTGATATCTGATAGAGAGAAAAAGGAGGATGAGAGAGAGAGAGAGAAAAGAGAAGAGAGAAGGAGATGAGAGAGAGAGAGAGAGAGAGAGAGAGAGAGAGTAAACACAAGAGGCAATCAGCATCAATCTTTTTAATTACCATGATAGACAGACAGATAGATAGACAAACAGACAGATAGGCAGACAGATAGACAAACTGACAGATAGAAAAACAGACAGATAGACAGACAGAAGGAGACAAATAGACAGACAGACAGACAAGATAGACAGACAGACAGACAGACAGACAGACAGACAGACAGACAGACAGACAGACAGGGGGGAGGGACCTTATATTCAGTAGGCGATAGATGATGCTGAATATAAATTAAAAATAGATGAAGCAAATACGAATAATTGACAAAATATAGTTAAATTTTAATGGACAAGGAAATATTAATGATCTAATGTTGATTTTGTGTCTCCCTCCTCCTCCTCCTCCTCCTCCTCCTTCCTCCTCCTCCTCCTCCTCCTTCTCCTCTTCCGGTTCTTTTTCTCCTCCTCTTCTTCTTCCAGTTCTCTTCCTCCTGCATTTCTTACTCTTTTTCCTTCTTTCCATCCTCTTCGCCATCGTTTTCGTGTTCCTCTCTCTTCATTTCTTCTTCATCTCCTTCATCCTCCTCCTCCTCCTCCTCCTCCTCCTTTCCCCCTCTCCTCCTCCTCTCCTCCTCCCCTCCTCCTCCTCCTCCTCCTCCTTTCCCCCTTCATCTCCTCCTCCTCCTCCTCAAATATAACTATCAAATGCAAAATATATCGTTAACTGAAGTACAGCAGGAAAAGGATTTAGGTGTCATCATCAGTAATGATCTTAAAACCAGTACGCATTGCCTAGCTGCCAGTAAAAAGGCGAATATGATGTTGGGGTTCATTAAACGCAACTTTGAACATAAAACTCCGAAAGTAATGACACAATTATACACGTCCTTGGTTAGGCCGCACTTGGAATATGCCGTTCAATTCTGGTCGCCTTGTTTCGTAAAAGATCAAGCCAAATTGGAATCAGTGCAAAGAAGAGCAACCAAACAAATTCCATCTCTGCGAAATTCATCTTTTGAAGAGAGACTGCTGAAACTTAAAAATGTTTTCTTAAAGGATCGTAGAATCCGTGGGGACTTGATAGAAACCTTTAAGATCCTAAAAGGATTTGATGTCATTAATCAAGAGAACCTATTCGAGCTTTCAACTCAAGTGACAACAAGAAATAACGGTTTAAAACTAAACAGTCAACGTTGCATCACCGATCTCCGTAAATATTATTTCAATGTTAGAGTTGTTGATCGATGGAACAAGTTACCAGCAAATGTTGTCGAAGCCAGCACAATAACTACATTTAAAAAACAGGCTTGACGCACATGTAAGTAAATGGGTATTGATAGTGCCCTGCGAATTCATATTTATAGTCCCCCGGATCGATTAGTGTTAGTGGTAGTTGTAGTTATATAATTCATATCCTATCATTCTTCATACGAAACTTCCATTTTCCTATCTTCTTTAGGGACATGGTATCATTTTCCAACTGTTTTCTTACATGTAGTTGATAGTTAGTAGTATGTAGTTCAACAGATACCCTAGTTATGGACCAATAGGTCTCCTGGTGTCTGTTATTCCTATGTATTCCTATGTATTCCTCCTCCTCCTCCTCCCTCTGACAAAATCTCTCCTTAGGTAATTTTTCTTAAGTCAATTTGTCTCACTTTCTTAGCTCTTATCTCTCCTGTTCATACTTTCCTCTCTCTCTCTCTCTCTCTCTCTCTCTCTCTCTCTCTCTCTCTCTCTTCTCCTCTCTCTCTCTCTCTCTCTCTCTCTCTCTCTCTCTCTCTCTCTCTCTCTCTCTCTCTCTCTCTCTCTCTCTCTCCTTTCTTCCTTGTTCTTTTCTTTCCTCCCTTCTTCTCCTTCTTTACGCTCCTTCCTGCACACCGTTTAATCTTTAACCTGAATGTAATTGCTTTGTCATTATACTTGTGGCTAATATTACTGAAGGGAAAGTGGGGCGGGGTTAAGTTGTCGGTCTGTCAATGTGTTTGTATGTGTGTGTGTGCATGTCTGTGTATGTGTTTATGTATGTTTGTATGGATCTTTTTTCTCGTGTGTATCTATATCTGTATCTCTTTAATTATGATTGTACGGCTCTCTCATCTTTCTCTCTCTTTTTTTTCTCTCTCTCTCTCTCTCTCTCTCTCTCTCTCTCTCTCTCTCTCTCTCTCTCTCTCTCTCTCTCTCTCTCTCTGTTCGTTTGTCTGTTTAACACACACACACACACACACACAACACACACACACACACACACACACAAACACACACACACACACACAACACACAACACACACACACAAAACACCACACACACACATACACATACACACACCACACACACACACACACACACAACACACACACACACAAAACACACACACACACACTATTATTAAGCTTCAATTATCGGTTTTCTTTAATTGCAGTTTAAATGGAGGACTCTTCTCTCCTCTCTCCTCTCTCTCTCTCTCTTCTCTCTCTCTCTCTCTCTCTCTCTCTCTTCTGTCTCTCTCCTCTCCTCTCTCTCTCTCTCTTCTCTCTCTACTCTACACACACATTTTATCTACACTTGCAGCCAAAAGAACGAACTGGCACCTCACACTGCCTCGTAAACTGATAAAAGTGACAAAAATGAAATAGTGACCTCCAGTCTTTTTCGTCACCCAGTATTTCTTGTCTTCCTGGGCCCTTGTGGAGCATCTGTGATCTATTTGAAGCTTTTACAGTGTATTCGAAGCCTTTACTCTATATTTGAAGCCTTTACTGTGTATTTGAAGCCTTTTATTATTTTTATTTTTATTATGTTTTCCATTTTACAATATTTTATAATGATTATAACAGGATATGGGGTTGCAAACAGCCCTTTACAAGCAAACGCTTTTTGGGCAAAGGTGTGGAGAGAGAGGGAAAACACACAGAAAAAATAATAATAAACACAAGGTATATAAATACTAAACAAATAGACTGACATAAACAGGCGATAATAGTTAGTAAGTTACTTAGACTAATTTACAGGATAATATACACTAGTAAAAACTAATATTAAACAGTTGCTGTGAAGAATTACACAAAAAATAAGTACACGAATAATAATAACAATGATAATAGTACACAGAGCTAGTATAATGATAATAAATGTTTCTTGAATGTATGTTTAAAAGAGCTTAAGCTAGGTGAATGTTTGATATGTACAGGGATATCATTCCATAACTTGGGACCTTGGTACATTAGGGAATGTTTGTATAGGGTTAGTCTATGACTAGGTATGGACAGGGAGCGTTGGTTGCGGGTTTGGTAATTGTGAAGTAGTTGGTCATTATTGTAGTTAGACGCTGTTTGTTTGTACATAAAAGATGCAATATTTAATTTTGATAAATCATTTAAATTCAAAATATTTAAGGATTTAAATAATGGAGGAGTGTGCTCGCAGTAGTCACTGTCGGTCATTATTCTGATGACTTTTTTTATGGAGTACATTTAGATGGTTTAAATGACAGGGATAAGTGGTGGACCAAATGAGATTATAATAATTGAGATGGAGATAAATGTGAGCATAATACATGCATTTAAGAACTTCAACTGGGGCGAAGGGATTGACTTTGAGAAGGAGTGGAATTAATCTAGATAATTTTAAACAGAGGTTGGACAGATGATGTTTAAAAGTTAAGTTTTTGTCAAAGATTAATCCAAGGAACTTTATCTTGTATACTTGAATAATGTCGTCATTTATAATTTCAAGATTTGGTAATGGTTGGTATCTGCAGTATTTGTAGATAACATGAAATATGTCTTGGCTGTATTTATGGTTAGGCGGTTAGCCAAACACCACTCCGAAAATTTAGCTAGCTCTGCATTTGCTCTATTGATTAGTTCTGTGGGTTTGTCACCAATTAAGTAAAGCGTAGAATCATCGGCAAATAATATGGTATTTAGTGGCTCAGATATGTTACATATGTCATAGATGTATAGTAGAAACAGAATAGGTCCCAGTATACTGCCTTGAGGTACTCCTAGATGCACTGATTTGGTGGGGGAAGAGATATTGTTGAAGACTGTATATTGGGTCCTATTACTTAGGTATGAGTTGAACCAGTCATGAATACAGCCACGAATTCCATAGTGATACATTTTGTCCAGTAGAATATTGGGTTGAACAGTGTCAAATGCTTTTCGAAAATCAATAAAGATTGAAATGATAGATGTGTTGTTATTTAGTGCTGTGTATAGGGCAGATGTGTAGGTATTGATGGCATCAAAAGTATTAAAACCAAGTCTAAATCCAAATTGCTTATCATTTAGTATGTTCATTTTACTTAAGAATATCAATAGGGGCTTTTTCATTAATAATTCAAAAAATTTTGAGAACACAGGTAAGATAGAAATAGGTCGATAGTTGGACAAATCAGTTTTGTTTCCAGATTTATGGATTGGAATTACTTTAGCCAGCTTGAATTTGTTGGGAAAAACACCAGTCCTAATAGATTGGTTAAACAGTATTGTAAGGGGTTTGGCAAATATTTCTTTGTTTTCTTTTATTATTTCTACTGATACGTCATCGATGTGCCCTTTCTTATTTTTAAGGGAAGTTATTACTTGAGTAATGTCATTGTTAGTTGCTATGGGTATTACCAAAGAATTAGGGTAGTTTCCTCGGAGATAAGAATTGTGAGATGTTTGTGTGGGAGGCAGATCATTTGCAAGCTTTGTGACTATTTGTGAGAAATACTTATTGAATGCACATGAAAGTTATGTATAATTGTTAGTTATGAATGTGTGAGTTATGAATAATTTGGTTATTGATATTTATGGAGTTGGTTGTTGTTTTGGGATTTGTTTTCGTATTTCCTATTTCATTTATTGTTTCCCAGATCTTCTTAGTATTTAGTCTGAAACTTGCGAATCTTTGTAAGAAAATATTTTGCTTTGACTTGTTTAATTAGGTAGTAAGATATTTTCGGTTTTTTTTGTATACTTCGAAATTTATCATTCCTAGTTATATGATTTGTACAAGGTGATTTTTTGTTGTTAGATTTTATTATTCTTGCGTTCCTGGTTTTGGGGGTCTTTTAGTTGAAATTAATTTGATATTTAGGAAAACAAAAATAGTAAATGCTATTGTACCTTGTCTAAAAGTATTTTACAATTTACATCTGTATCGTTACTGATTGTATGGAATTCCAAATTAATGTCGGGTGATCTTAATTTTTAAAAATTTTGAACGATTTTGATATTTTTTTTAGCCAAAAGGGATTTTTTTGTGTTTCGTACAAGGCTTCCCTAGAATTGGGATGTTTAGAAACACGGGGAGGTGGTCGCTTAGTAGGCAGGCAATAAAGTGCCGAGTTGGACAAAAATGTTAACAAAGCAATTTCACCTGAAATGGGTTCTTGGAGGTATTTCTAACCACACAAAAAGTCCACTCGAATCCACCCATGCAAATACTCGTTTTCACTGAAAATCCTAGATGCCCGCCGCCGCAGAAGGTAAAATATTGAAATGGGCATAACTTTGCTGAAAATCAACATAGAAACACAATAAAGGGTCTAATCCTACAAATTTTAGGTGCTCTTTCATTTAAAGTTACTTTGGAAGAGATTGGAGGAGTGGTTCATATTGAAATCCTCGAAAAATCAAATGTTGGCCTAAAATTACCTAAAATGAAAAAAATTTAAATTGTCTAACAACCGGCTATAATCTTTTACATAT
Organism: Chionoecetes opilio; assembly: GCA_016584305.1. Taxonomy (NCBI): domain Eukaryota; kingdom Metazoa; phylum Arthropoda; class Malacostraca; order Decapoda; family Majidae; genus Chionoecetes; species Chionoecetes opilio. The sequence goes on along the minus strand of JACEEZ010021148.1, from coordinate 18,195 downwards.
GTATTATTGTATTGTGTATATTGTGTATGTATATATGTATATAAATATGTATATGTGTATATTCCAAAGTGACTTTCAAACACATTAAATTTTTTTATAGTCCCATTTCATCATCATCGTTTTCCACCTCATTTTCTTCATATCCACAGGTGGACCGTTCAAACAGGTATCCCCTTTGCATTGACCACAAGCGGGAGTGCAATGGAGCCCATTTTTGCGGCATGTACATGTTCTTGTGTTGAAATTTTCCCACCACAATTGCATCGCATTATCTTAGTTAGCGATCAGGTGCCGACGGCTGAGACATTTTGACGGATATAAGCCAGAAGGAGAAGTCGTCCAGCCCCATTCTTCTGCAGGAAGATCATTACACCCCATGCCTGAACCTGATGGTATGCGCGATGACTATGGAAAATGGCTGCATCGATGTTGGCGGAAGCTTCTCTGGCCCGATACATATTGCGTGGCAGTACCCACTTTCTGCTGAAACTTTTTCCACTCTTGTCGAGTCAAGGCTCAGAGATGCTGTGCAGCCATAGATGATCAAAAAGGGCATCTTCTCCAGTTCTTTCTATTTCTGCTTTAGATAAAGATCGAGACATGAATATTGAACTACACCGCTCTAGTTTGCATATTTCTTGATACTAACACTTTGCCAATCCCATAAGGTTAGACGTAGTGTCACACCCACTGAAAGCGTGCAGAAAGGGGCAGGGCGCCAGAGAGTATGGGTCAAGCTTCTTTGCCAAAGTTGGCTTACCAAGGGCGTGGATTCAGTGACAGCACTCGACTTCTCTTCCTGCTCTCAAGACCTGTGTGTGCCAATATAAGCAGTCCATTTTCGCGATAGTGGTTTATCTATGGATACACCTGAGGACATCGTGAATTAGCAGCAGCCAGGATACGTCGTGACATGAGTGATATACAGAAGATTCTCCAAGTGTTCCTTGAGCGTGGCGTATCAACAAACTATCAAGAAAATTGTAAGTCTATCAACTGGCTTGGTGGCAATGATTTTGTGAATGCATATGAGGGTCAAAGTGTTAGAAAAAAGATCCTTGATTCCATGGTCGGACAATCTGTCGCAGAATACAAGTTTTCTCAGAAGAATCAGTTAAGACCCTGGGGATCAGCTACTCATGTGAAAACTTTCTGGTGCCCAAATTGAGATGGATTCACAGTTTTCTCTATCAGCGTCTTCTTTTTATAGGTTTTAATGGTGACGTACCCCTTTCCCGATCTCTTCCGATATGAGATGTGCTCTTTCCCACCATCTCTCTTTGACAACCATGTGTGCATGAGGATGGAGGATAAATCGGAAATCATTCACCATCTCCTCAAGCTTGTTCCCGAGAGAAATAGTGCAAAGTCCTGTGACAAAGAGTATGCAGTACATCATTGATGGTGGGAGCCTGCTTCATAAATTCTCATGGCCTAAAAATGCCAGCTACTCGGAGATCTGTGAAATGTAGTCCGACACATCAAGCAATCATACTGTCATTTCTTTGGGGTTTTGTTGATGGGGATCATGGATCTAGCACAAAGGATGAAGCACATCGTCGCAGGATGGGGAATGATATAGGTGCTACAGTGTTGGTTTCCCCCAGAAGTGCATTAACCATGAACCCAAAAAGAGCTTTCTTGCCAATCCTTCCCAAAAAGTAAGCATTCATCAATCTACTTGCAGAGCAAATGACCAAAGCGGATATCGCCGTTGAACATGCAACAGGTGATGCTGACTACAAGATATGTATGTCAGCATGTCTTCACGCGAATACTGTAATGTAACGCTAATAAGTAATGGCCCTGCTGCTGCCTGGCGGGGCTCGTCGATCACGCCGGGCACTCAGTCGCCGCGGCTGAAGGCAACAGCGCGTGGCAGGTGTGCGTGCAGCCCACTGAGCTCTATAATAACTGGAGGGGCTATCTTCTGTCAGCGCCGCGCAGTTTGTGGTCTCGCCACCAGGGCGGCGCTCTCGCACTTGACGGCCATCTCGAGACACCATTCAGCCGCGGAAGTTGAACTGTTGCCCTGTGTTTACTGGAAATTATTTCTTGAATTACAATCAAGATGGTGCATTGTGCAGCCTACGGTTGCAAAAATGGGCACAAGAATACTTCAAGAAAAATTGGGATAACGTTTCACAGGTAAGCAAAGCACACTTAGTCCTATTTATCCCGAAAATTGAGGAGTTTGTAAAAATATCTTGTTTCAGTAGATACACTGTTTCTGTCAACATGTTTGATATTGTCAGCATGTTACAGTGATATTCGGATACATAAGTGCAGGGACCCTATATATTTCAAAAACATGACTTCCACTACTCATATATATGCCATATTTTGCTCGCTATTATAATTGATGTTTAGCGGTAGGTTTTACTGCTTCTGTCAACATGTCGTATGTTTTAAATATGACTGGATGCAATATCTATATACACTGAAGCGTTTTTAACCCAGTCTATATGTCAAATTAAACCCGGCAAGGGATAAAAAAAGTCCACGGATCAGTGTAATATGTACAGTCTTAGGACGTAACTAGAGATGCTTGAATTGTTTCCATATAAAGCTGAAATACATCAGGTTACTTCATCACACCAGTGTATGACTGTCACATACTTCGTTCTTTAGGTTGAAATTTTTCACAACGTATGAAAATATTGTGAACATTTATATTCAGCACGATTATGTCGATCATGCCTATTTTCATTTCTCCTATAAATTGCAAAATTAAGTTTATTTTTCGCTACCGATAATGTGAATTTTCGATATATAGCTTGGTTTTAAAAATGAGAGAGAGAGAGAGAGAGGAGAGAGAGAAAAGAGAGAGAGAGAGAGAGAGAGAAGAGAGAGGAGAGAGAGAGAGAGAGAGGAGAGAGAGAGAGAGAAAAAAAAAATACTTCGATCAATACGACGCAATATTCTGACTACAAATACGTAAAAAGGGTAATATTTCGAAGCAGGTACTGTATAGTATTTTTCATTTTTTTTATTAAAAGGATATACCATATATTGTTAAAGGAGGAAGAAAAACAAGCGGGTGGCAGCATTAAGGCTTTGGACTATTGTGCGGTGGGCCGAGGGTGTTTCAATATGGCTGCCCGAAGTCACGCGCTCCGAGGGGAAGAGCCCCTCCAGTTTATATAGAGCTCAGTGGTGCAGCCCCGCGTGCCTCGTGTGGTGAGTGCCGGGCCGGGCAGCCACACACCACCCTCCCGCCGAGGCCCCTGAGCAGGGCGCGGCCGGCCCTTGCCTCCCCCCCTTACCCACCACACACTCGCGCCTCACTCCGGCAAGTAGAAGACCTCAGCCACGCAATGCTGCGCTGCAGGTACTGCTGCACGCCGCCCTGACGCCACAGCACGCGGTGACCGTGCTGGCATGGAAACCAACACGACCCTGCGCCGTGAAGAGGCCGCACGGCGACGCGGAGACGCACGGTGGCGGACGTTTGGGGTCGAAGGGAGGGCGGGGATCAGTCTTGGGACGCGAGGAAGAAAACGGGTGACTTGTTGACAGCTTCCTTACTGTAACACGTAGTTTTCCCTTTCGTAACACGTAGTGCGGGGTGTTCTGACCCTTTGATCCTGATCCCTGGTGCTGATCGTCACTTGAGGGACTAGAGGAACGAGGGGGGCTGGCGCTGAAGGTTCCAGGGGTACGGCGTGAGTGGGAGCCGGAAAGGTTTTTTTTCTTGATCAATTTTCGTGTAATTGGTCCGGCGTGAGCTTTTCGGCGAGACTTTAAATGGCCTGCGTCCATAGGCGAGGAAGGAACAGCGTCTTGTGTCTTACGTGGCATGCAGACTTATCCTTATCTTCACTCTTGCAACGCTCGCCACTGATTTTCTTCAGGAAATCTTGTGGCGAGCGTTGCGCCACTAATTGGCCATGCTCATAACGCTGAGCGCGTCACGAGGCGCGCCGGGGAATGGGTTCCGACTCTTGTTCTCCCTTCCTCTTAACATCACCAGTTTGCCCTGACAAGAGGCCTGCGGGCGATAGGCTATACCGAAGTCAATGATGTGGAACACGGGCTACGAAACGGTGCCGGTGAAGGTGATGTTATTGGACTAAAGTCGTTGTGAAGGACGCCCCGGGCGTGAATCTCGATCAGCCGCTGCGAGATGAGAATTATTGAATGCAAAACTCCCCCACCGAACACTGGGTTTACATAATCGTCGTAAAGGGGTCCCATATATTCCTGGACTAAGGCGGGGGGGGCCCACACAAAACAGCCAGCAGCCGTGGGGCTCCACCGGCCCCGCCCAGCTCTACCAACAAGCGAGCTTCTTGTAACAGGGGCACGATTTTCCCCGGGCATCGTAAGCTCCTTGACAACCGCCCTCGGTGTCTTTATAAACCACACCCTGACCAGCCGAAGCCGCCGCGGCTACGAAGTATCCGGACCCCAGGCCGCGCAGCTCCTCCACGCTGAGGAACGCACGTGCCCTCGAAGGAAGAGTTGGTCTGTTCTTCTGCACCTTCAGCACGGGTTTTTTATACCTTGCGTCTTCAGCAATCGCAGGGTAGCTGTTCCTTCCCCGGGTTTGACGCGATCGCCACACCCCTCGAGACAGCTGACTATCTGTCTTCTGCACGTCCAATGCGTCACAGCGTTTTCGTGGCGGCGGTTTTTGCCGTGCCCGGGCGCACCCCGCCCCAGGGCTCCGCAAAACACCCGCCACCACCACGCTCACGCCAAACCAAAACCACGACACAAAGACCTTGTGCTCGCGCTCAGCCTCCTGGACCTGCCTTTCCAGGCAGGCCAGGCGTTCCTGCATCCCCATCATCAGGGGCAGCCACTCCCGCCAAGTCGCCCCACGGGGAACAGCACTCCTCAAGGGATCCCTTGGGAGGCCAGCCTCAGGGCCCCAGCCACCCAGGCGGTGGCCAGGCGCCCCCCCACCCTCCCCATGAGTGTGGTGGGGGGGCCCGGCGTCTCTCCACGCCTTCACCGCCTGGTGCACCTGGTGGGCCTCGTTTACCAGGCCCACCAGCGCCAGGCTGGAGCCCCACCACCCCCACCACCAACACCATCACGCTCATGCATCTTACGAAATATTTCATTTTGGGGGAAATTATAATTATTAGGAAAGCTGAAAGGAGCAGCGGCAAGGCGGATCAGCAAAAAGGGGATGGTGGTGAAGGTTATTTCCACCGAGACAGAAAATCCACCTCGCCCATACAGTTTCCTGCCGCAGGACTTTCAACAGTGCAAATATAATTATCACTTAGTCGTATGGCATTCAAGAGAAACCCAAATTTTAAAGTGAACCACTTAAACTTAGCATTCAGTAGTGGAACAGACATTCGATAGTGTAATCAGATAAGATATACAATAAAGTATTCAGAAACGGGAGGTTAAACAAGATTTTTTTTTATCCCCACAGATATTACGATTCTTTAAATAAAACTATTAAGTTTTCGTAACCCTTTCATAAGATGAATTTTGCAGAATGAAATCAGTTCGGTCGCTTTTTTTTTTGTACTGATTCTAACTTGGCTTCATCTTTTACGAAACAGGTGACCAGAATTTTAACGGCTTATTCTAAGTGCACGCTTATTCTGCACGCTTTCAGTGGGTGTGACACTACGTCTAGACCTTATGGGATTGGCAAAGTGTCAGTACTCAAGAAATATGCAGAACTAGAGCGGTGTAGTTCAATATTCATGTCTCCATTTTCATCTAAAACAGAAATAGAAAGAGCTGGAGAAAATGCCTTGTTGATCATCTATGGCTGCACAGCATCTCTGAGCCTTGACTCGACAAGAGTGGACAAGTTTCAGCAGAAAGTGGGTACTGCCACGCAGTATGTGTCGCCAGAGAAGCTTCCGCCAACATCTGATTGCAGCCATTTTCCAAGTCATCGCGCATACCATCAGGTTCAGGCATGGTGTGGTAATGATCTTCCTGCAGAAGAATGGGGCTGGACGACTTCTCCTTCTGGCTTATATCCCCTCAAAATGTCTCAGCCGTCGGCACCTGATCGATACTTAAATAATTCGATGCAATTGTGGTGAAATTGCAAAACAAGAACATGTACATGCCGCAAAAATGGGCTCCATTGCACTCCACTTGTGGTCAAAGCAAGGGCCAAATTACCTGTTTGAACGGGCCACCTGTGGATATTGAAGAAAAAGAGGTGGAAAACGATGATGATGAAACGGGGCTATAAATAATTATGTGTTTGAAAAGTCACTTTGGATATAAAACCCTATACATATTTATATACATATATACATACACAATATACACAATACAATAATACATATGTAAAAGATTATAGCCGGTTGTTCAGACAATTAATTTTGCTCATTTTAGGGTAATTTTAGGCCAACATTTTGATTTTTCGAGGATTTCAATATGAACATTTCCTCCATTCTCTTCCAAAGTAACTTTAAGTGAAAGAGCACCTCAAAATTAGTAGGATTAGACACTTTATTTGTGTTTCTATGTTGATTTTCAGCAAAGTTATGCCTATTTCAATATTTTACCTTCTGCGGCGGCGGGCATCTAGGATTTTCAGTGAAAACGAGTATTTGCCATGGGTGGATTCGAGTGGACTTTTTTGTGTGGTTAGAGATACCTCCAAAGAACCCATTTCAGGTGAAATTGCTTTGTTAACATTTTTGTCCAACCTCGGCAATTTTTTGGTGCTTATTTCCTGGCCTATAGGGGAAAGTGAAGAATGCCGGAGGTAGAGGGTATTGTAAAATTTGTCCATATGTGGTCCAGAAGGGACGGTGAGGCTGTGGAGTTACTGTCAGGAAATCTTGTTGGGCTTTACTGTGTATTTGAAGCCTTTACTGTCTATTTGAAGCCTTTACTGTGTATTTGAAGCCTTTACTTTCTATTTGAAGCCTTTACAGTGTAATGGAAGCCTTTACTGTGTATTTGAAGCCTTTACTGTGTATTTGAAGCCTTTACTGTGTATTTGAAGCCTTTACTGTGTATTTGAAGCCTTTACTGTGTATTTGAAGCCTTTACTGTGTATTTGAAGCCTTTACTGTGTATTTGAAGCCCTTTTCTTTTCTATTTGAAGCCTTTACAGTGTAATGGAAGCCTTTACTGTGTATTTGAAGCCTTTACTGTCTATTTGAAGCCTTTACTGTCTATTTGAAGCCTTTACTGTGTATTTGAAGCCTTTACTTTCTATTTGAAGCCTTTACAGTGTAATGGAAGCCTTTACTGTGTATTTGAAGCCTTTACTGTGTATTTGAAGCCTTTACCGTCTATTTGAAGCCTTTACTGTCTATTTGAAGCCTTTACTGTGTATTTGAAGCCTTTACTGTATTTGAAGCCTTTACTGTATTTGAAGCCTTTACTATGTATTTGAAGCCTTTACTGTGTATTTGAAGCCTTTACTGTGTATTTGAAGCCTTTACTGTGTATTTGAAGCCTTTACTGTGTATTTGAAGCCTTTACTGTGTATTTGAAGCCCTTATTGTGTATTTGAAGCCTTTACTGTGTATTTGAAGCCTTTAATGTCTATTTGAAGCCTTTACTGTGTATTTGAAGCCTTTAATGTCTATTTGAAGCCTTTACTGTGTATTTGTAGCTTCCCAATACTCCTTCAGTACCAATGGGGTCTTATTTGATTTTTTTTAACTCCTGGTTTTACAAACATTTGGGATTTCGTTTGATCGTTTGTGATTTGTATAAAGTCTTTATTATTTCGACTGTCAATTATCTTTTAAAATATTTATTCTTTTACGATTTTTCTTCTTTTTTTTTTTTTTTACCTTTTTGTTTACCATTTTATTCTTTTCTTTTGAAGTCCTGAAAATTCATGAAAAGACTTCGTGGTATTTTTAAGATTGTAGATTCTTTCATAAATGGAGTTTGAATTTACATATTGTTTGTATCGTTTTTCGAGTGTCAAATAACTTCTAAAATTATGTGTTCTTTTATGATCTCTTTTTTTTATCTTTTACTTAACTATTTTCTTTTTATGTCCTGAAAATTCACGAAAAGAAAAGTGGTATTTTAAGATCGTGGATTCTTCTGAGTATTACAAATCTTTTATAAGCTCAACATAGCGTTTTAAGATTTGTTAATGCCATAAAGATGCTTTCAAATCTCACAAAACTAGGTAGAAAAGCTTTTAGTTCGTCTTGGATCCCTTAAAGTGGCGTCTGGAATGATTCAAACGACTACCTTTATACGCCATTCTGATCCCTTGGCTAACC
>JACEEZ010021148.1:0-5000 GCA_016584305.1 Chionoecetes opilio | reverse complement strand
TCTTATATCCTCCTCCTCCTCCTCCTCCTCCTCCTCCTCCTCCACCTCCACATCCTCCTCCTCCTCCTCCTCCTCCTCCTCCTCCTCCTCCTCCTCCTCCTCCTCCTCCTCCTCCTCCTCCTCCTCCTCCTCCTCCCCCTCCTCTTCCTCCTTCAAGTGATGACATGGAGACCGACCGACAGATTAACAAAAAAACAGAAGTCCGGAGGGGAGAGAAGACGTTAGATTGACCCAGTGTTTCGAAGGGAGGCAGATACAGAGGCGGATGGGTGTGGGGAGTAGAAGAAAGAGGGGGGATAGAAGGAAGGGGGGGAGAGATTGGGGGTGTTATGAGTAGGGGGGAAGGGGGGGAAGGGGGTTTGGGGTGTGGGGAGTAGAAGAAAGAGGGGGGGAGTAGAAGGACGAAGGGGGCGGTTAGGGGCGAGTAGAAGGAAGAGGGCGGCAGTTTGGGGGGTGTAGAAGGAAGGGGGGGGGGGGGCTGAGGACAAGAAACCCTCTGGTCATTACTGGTACCATCTCGGAGGAGGAGGAAGGAGAGGATAAAAGAAGAGGAATGTAAGAAGAGTAAAAGAGATGTATGATGAAACGACAGCAAGAAAGTAAAGGACTTCAGAAAGAGAGACAAGAGAAAGAGGATGGAGGAGGAGGAGGATTTTTACAAATTTTACAAAGGATTACAAAGGAAACACAAACAGCAACAGACCGATAGGTCCTTACAAGGCTGTTTGCTTTAACTACACTACACTAACTAGATAATAAGAGAGAAAGGATAGGAAAGTAGAAGGCTCCTCCCCACCCACCCATCCCTCCAGCCGAAGCTAGCCGGAAATGAAGTGATACCATGCAATATAGAAAAACTGCATGGAATTTGTGAGGAAAGTTGAAAGCTGTAATCTATGGCTAACTACTACTAGTTTGTGGGGTAGGTTTAGTGCTTGATAGATAGGTCATGTTATGTGTGTTTGGTAATGGTGGGAACACAGTGTGGAGGTTCAAGGGTGGTGCGGCAGCCTTGCCTGGCGCTTTCTTGGGAGGCAGCAGTCAATCAGGCCCCAGCTCCGTTCAATCCACTGCGGATTGTGTACTTTCCATGTAGGACGCCGTACACTTCAATGCCTCCTGCAGCAGTGACCCCTGGTACCTTAAATCCCGATGGTGGTCACTAACTGTCAGTTAGAGGAGGGTTAGCTGTCAGAGTAGGAGGATTACATAGGATTACATAGGAATAACAGACACCAGGAGACCTATTGGTCCATAACGAGGGTATCTGCTGACTACATACTACTAACTATCAACTACTTGTAAGAAAACAGTTGGAAAATGATACCATGTCCCTAAAGAGGATAGGAACATGGAAGTTTCATAGTGAAGAATGATAGGATATGAAAAATACTAACTACAACTACCACTACCACTACAACTAATCGATACGGGGGACTAGATATGAATTCGCACTATCAGTACCCATTTACTTTACAGTGCGCGTCAAGTCCTGTTTTTAAATGTAGTTATTGTGCTGGCTCCGACAACATTTGCTGGTAACTTGTTCCATCGATCAACGACTCTAACATTGAAATAATTTTTACGGAGATCTGTGATGCAACGTTGACCGTTTAGTTTTAAACCATTATTTCTTGTTGTCCCTTGAGTTGAAAGCTCGAATAGGTCCTCTTGATTAATGACATCAATCCTTTTGGGATCTTAAAGGTTTCTATCAAGTCCCCACGGATTCTTCGATCCTTTAAGGAAAACATTTTAAGTTTCCGCAGCCCTCTCTTCATAAGATAATTTCGCAGAGATGGAATTTTTTTTGGTTGCTCTTCTTTGCACTGATTCCGATTTGGCTTGATCTTTTACGAAACAGGGCGACCAGAATTGAACGGCATATTCCAAGTGCGGCCTAACCAAGGACGTGTATAATTGTGTCATTACTTTCTGAGTTTTATGTTTAAAGTTACATTTAATAAAGCCCAACATCATATTTGCCTTTTTACTGGCAGCTAGGCATGCGGACTGGTTTTCAGATCATTACTGATGAGACACCTAAACCCTTTTTCCTGCTGTACTTCAGTAACGATTTATTTTGCATTTGATAGTTATATTTGAGGTTATCGTTGCCTATATGCATTACTTTACATTTATCGGAATTGAATTTTAATAGCCATTTATCACTCCAATCTGATAGTTTGTCGAGATCACTTTGTATGAGTTCGCAGTTTTCTCTAGTATATGCTTTACCGCCTAATTTGGTGTCATCTGCAAATTTCGATATTTTAGATACAAGTCCGCAGTCCAGATCGTTGATATATATCAGAAAAAGAGTAGGACCCAAGACCGAGCCCTGAGGCACCCCACTAGTAACATCTAACCAATCAGATGCCTCGCCATTTATTACTACCCGTTGTTTAGGAGGAGGAGGAGGAGGAGAGTTAGAGAGTTAGAGGAGAGTTAACTGTCAGAGGAGGAGGAGGAGGAGGCAGAGGAGGAGGAGGCAGAGGACGAAGAAGAGGAGGGAAGGAGCTTATAGTGAAAGAAAAGATGAGCTGTCAGACTTTTTTGTGTCTTTAATGAGTTCTTGGTGTCTGTCAGTTAGTTTGTGTGTGTTTGTTCGTCTGTTTTTTTTCTGTTGTCTGTATCAATATCTATGTTTGTCTGTCTATCTTTCTTTCTTTCTTTCTTTCTCTCTTTCTCCTTCTTTCTCTTTTTTTCTCTCTCTCTCTATCCTTAAAAAAATCATTCTCTCCTTTACTTCTAGATCACTTAATGGCCAGATTTCACTCACACCATAAAAGTCTCTTAATACACGTACATAAATTTGCGAGTGACGTCACGAGCAGCCATCCAATCACGACGCAGCAATTTCTTCCCTCAGCCCATCACGAATCACCTCATCATACACACGCCCACTCGCGGCCCAATCCCCAATCACTTCCGAGACTAACCTATAAAGATCGAAAGATTAGAAAGAAGAAGATAGGATAAGAAAAGAGGTGTAGGAGAGGGTTTATAAGGTACATAATTAAAACGAAGAGAGGAGAAGGTGGAATAAAACATAGGAAAGAAAATGAAGATGCCAATAAAGAGCAAAAGATTAGAAAGAAGATGATAGGGTAAAAAAAAAAGGGATAGGAGAAGGATTATAAGGTAGATCATTATAATTAGAAAGAAGAGAGGAGAATAAGGTGGAAGGAAACACAGGAAAGAAAATGAAGATGAGGGAGTAAGAAGAGAAAGAAGAGGAGGAGGAAGAGGACAGTGTTATAATTAAAGTTTACGTGTCCTCTTAAGTGGACCGCCTCCTACATAAGGGGGGGAGGGGAGGGAATTTATGAAAGGAAAGGGAGAAAAAAAAAGGGAACATGATGCAAGCACGATGAATGTAGGAGGACGAAGAGGAAAGGAAAGGAAAATGGTATTGAGGAAACGAGAGAGAGAGAGAGAGAGAGAGAGAGAGAGAGAGAGAGAGAGAGAGAGAGAGACGACCATTTCAATAATGTTTTTTCTCACCTCCAGCTTCAATAAAGTACAAAAAAAAAAATTCATAACAACAGACTCCCATTTTCTGTAGTATCGGGTAAAGAAAACGGAAGGCAAGAATATAATTAAAGGAGTAACTGCAGTATAAGGCAAGAGGGGAATGAGAGCAAGGGGGGAACCAGGCTGAGTCCTTGTGTAATTAATAGGAATATACCTGCCGAAAGGAAGAGAATGCTAAAGAGGATTGAGAGATAAGTAAGGGGGATGAAGGGGCACAGAAGGGGATTGGGACAGGAAACGTAGAGAGAGAGAGAGAGAGAGAGAGAGAGAGAGAGAGAGAGAGAGAGAGAGAGAGAGAGAGAGAGAGAGAGAGAGAGAGAGAGAGAGAGAGAGAGAGAGAGAGAGAGAGAAGCTGTTTTTGTTGCTAGGAACGGGGAGGGAAATGTGTAAGAATGTCGTTAGGAAGGAAAGAGAGTGGAAGGAAGTAAAAGAAAATGTTAGTGAGTTTTGGAAAGAGGAAAAGCAAGAGAGAGAGAGAGAGAGAGAGAGAGAGAGAGAGAGAGAGAGAGAGAGAGAGAGAGAGAGAGAGAGAGAAGAGAGAGAGGAGAGAGAGAGAGAGAGGAGAGAGAGAGAGAGAGAGAGAGAGAGAGAGTATAATGGTGATGCAGATGTTGGTTATAGTCATTCTGGTGTTAAGAGGAAAGAGAAGAAAAAAGAAGAGGAAAGAGAGCAACAAGTAATAACAACAATAATCCTTTGAGCTACATATACATATATTTTTTTCGATTCATATTTTGCACTTCTATTTTTCTCGCACCTAATCCAAAAACCGATCTGCTGTTATTTTTATCTTCCCTTTGGCATTTTATTTATCTTTTACTTTAACGTGCAGAATATGCTGTCCATTTATTATAATTATTTATTTTCATGTATTAGTTTAATTATAGGATGTTTTTTTCTACCATTCATTCATTTAATAAGTCTTTTTTCTCTTAATTGATCTATCTATCTATATACCATCTATCTTATCTATGAATTTATATATTTTTTATTTCCATGCATTACTTTAACAATTATAGAACTTATTTTTTCTACCATTTTTATTTCTACCATCTTACCATTTATCATTTCTACCATTTATTCATACATGTTTTTTCTCTTCATCTATCTACCTACCTTTCTATCAATTAATTTATCTCTATCTATGTTATTAATTATCAGTATTTCTATGTGTTTGTGTCTGTCTTTCTTATGAACCTAACTATCATCTTTATTTCTATCTATTTATCTATGTTTCCTTCTATGTTCTTTTGTTCATTTTGCGTTTCTAGATAATCGTCAGAGTAACGAAAATTACTTCCTTTCTAATTATAATGTTTTGGCTCTTTTATTTCCTTCAACAAAGTTCCTAGTCTTATGTTTTACTTTTTTAATTGAATTTGAACTCTCCTCATCTCATCTCTCTCTCATCTCATCTCTCTCTCTCTTTTTTCTTTCTTTCCCCTTTCCTTTTTTTCCCCCCC
>JACEEZ010021147.1:0-22796 GCA_016584305.1 Chionoecetes opilio | reverse complement strand
GTGTGGTCTGTATATGTTCCGCCCCCCGTCGCAATCACCTCATATGAAACATTTTTGGACCGGGTTGACCAGGGGAAGGTTTTAAGCCCAATTTGAGATGATCCGATCACTTTTTTTTTTTTTTTGCGAGCCTATTAGCGATAATTGTGAAAAAAAGTGGGTTGTCGAGAATTGAGGAAACCTTGATGTAGGGTGGATGGGTAATGAGTGAGTGAATGGTGGGGTGTGAGGTCAATGGTGTGGGTGATGGGTGAGTGAATGTGTGGGGGGTGGAATGGTTGGGGGTGATGGTGATGGTTGAAGGGAATAGGTGAGGGGGTGATGGGTAATGGGTGAGTGATGGGTGTGTGGTGATGGGTAATGGGTGAGTGAATGGTGGGGGGTGCTTGGTAATGGGTGACTGATGGGTGGGGTGATGGGTATTGGGTGTAGTGATGGGTGGGGTAATACATACATTTCTACATCCATGATTTCCCAGGAAAGTTTATGAAGGTGCCCTATCTGGAGAGTCCGTGGTTTGGGTGGGCCGGAAACACGGTGGTGTGGCCGAAGGCCCACCAGCCAATAGCCCCTCCCATGAGCTAATGCAAAAAGTCTCCGCCCGGAGGGCGGCTTTGCGGCTAGTAATATCTATAATATTCTATATATATAAGATATATATATTTAGATATATATATATATATTATGTCTATATATATATATATGTAATATATATATATATATGTATATATATATATATATGTATATATTATATTATATATATATATATATATGTATATATATATATATATATTATATATTGTATTTGATATTATATTGTATACTATTATATATATGCTATATTATATATATATATATATATTATATATAATATATATATATATATATAATATATATATATATATATATATATATATATGTCTAATATATATGATATAATAATTTATATAATGTATATAGCTATATGTAATATATATATATATATTATTATGTTATATATATACTATATATTATGTATCTATAATAATATAGCGAAGTGTGTCTGTCTGTCGGTCTGTCTGTGTGTGTGTGTGTGTGTGTGTGTGTGTGTGGTATAGGTTCCGCCCCCTTGCGCAAACACCTCATATGGCACTTTTTGGAATCAGTTGACCCGGCGGAAGGTCATAAGCCTACTTATGAGATGATACCGATCACGTTTTTTTTTTTTTTTTTTTTTAGCAGCCTATTAGCGAGGAATTGGAAAAACCTAAGTGGGTGCTAGAATTGAGGAAGCCTGATGATGGTATGGGTAATGGGTGAGTGAATGGGTGTGTGTGGGTTAATTGGGTGATGGCGTGGATGGGTGAGTGAAATGGGTGTGGGTGATGGGTTGGAGTGACAGGTGATGGTGAGGAATAGGTGGGGGTGATGGGTAATGGGTGAGTGCATGGGTGTGTGGTGATGGGTATTGGGTGAGTGAATGGTTGGGGGGTGATGGGTAATGGGTGAGTTATGGGGTGTGTGGTGTTGGGTATGGGTGAGTGAATGGTGGGGTGTGATGGGTAATCGTGAGTGGAAGGGGGGTGTGGTGATGGGTAATGGGTGAGTGAGATGGGTGGGGGTGAGTGAATGGGTGGTGGATGTGGGTAATGGTGAGTGAATGGGTTTGGGGTGGTGATGGGTAGGGGTGAGTGAATGGGTGGGGGCGTTATGGTATGGGTGGGTGAATTGGTGTGTGGTGATTGGTATGGGTGAGTGAAATGGTGGGGGGGTGGTGGGTAATGGGTGAGTGAAAATGGGTGTGTGTGTGTTGGTAATGGGTGCTGCATGAGTGGGGGGTGATGGGTAATGGGTGAGTGAATGGGTGGCGGGCGATGGGTAATGGAGTGAAATGGGTGGGGGTGATGGGTAATGGGTGGGGGGTGGATGGGTAATGGGGGTGAGTGCATGGGTGTGTGGTGATGGGTAATGGTGGGGGGAATGGGGGGGGAGGTGGATGGGTAACTGGGTGGAGTGAATGGGGTGGGAGGTGAATGGGTAATGGTAGTGAATGGGTGTGTGGTGATGGGTAATGGTGAGTGAATGGGTGTGTGGTGATGGGTCACGGGGTGAGTGAATGGGTGCGGATGATCGGTATGTGTGAGTGATGGTGGGGGGGTGATGGGTAATGGGTGGAGTGAGGGGTGGGGGGTGATGGTAATAGGGGTGCGTGAATGGGTGGGGGGAATACTACATTTTCTACATCCATGATTTCAGGAAGTTTAGAAGGGGCTACTGGCAGCCCATGTTTGGTGGGCCGAGCCCACCGCAACATGGACTAAGCCAAAATAATCCAAAGCCAAAAAGTCCGCCCGGAGGGCGGCTTTGGCGGCTAGTATAATATATAGATATGTATAATATATATAGTAATATGTTATAATATATATATATATGTATATAATATATATATATATATATTATCTATTATATATATATATATATATATATATATATATAATATATTGTATATATTATATAAATGTATATATATAAATATTATATAATATATAATATATATATTATATATATATATATATAATATATATTTATATATATATATTTATATATATTGGTAGATATATAGTATATACATTGAAAATCGAAAATAATCAAAGGAATCGAAAAGAAAGAACAAACAAATTCAGAAATTGAGATTAAAAACCTAATTTCCACGAACAAAAAAATGTCACTTAAGACTGTTCAAATACAAGAGAGAGAAGGAGAGCGGTAGCGAGAGCGAGGGAGAGAGAGAGAGGAGAGAGAAGAGAGAGAGAGAGAGAGAGAGAGAGAGAGAGGAGAGAGAGAGGAGAGAGAGAGAGAGAGAGAGAGAGATGACCAAGACATGGACGTCACACTTCCTGACCTTTCTGGACTTGCACCCCGCCACCCCCCGACACCCCACTAACGGCGACGCTTCTAACCCTCTTTAAACAGCCAAGATATTCCTCCTACTCCACTATAATGTGACTAACATCGCCAACCCTGAGCCATGGAAAGAGGTTAGTCCAAATCCCAGGCCGCAGAGACAGAAATCCACCTCCTCCGACATCCCGCATCACCTCCCCAGGTTCGTGAAACTCTGGCGACAACCGCCCAGCCTCGGAACCCTCCACCCACTTCGCACACAACCAAAGTCACGCCCTCCACCTGGCCCCTCAGACTGCTCTACCTCATCAACAGCCCCAATGGTACGAGTTCCTCAGACAGAGGGATTCGAGACTCCCTATACTGATTACGCCATAGAGGAAGTCTATCCCAGAGCTTCATTTCACAGCCCCCCCGCAGACAAACGATTTTCTTACTTCCCCCAAGGCAAAAGAAACTCTAGCTGCTCGCTCTTCTAAGCCTCACTCCGTCAACACTCCAAACCTGTGAAGCTACACCTAGTACAGCCCACCCCCACCAAAAATCCAGAATAGTGATTGGTTACCCATTCCGCCTCCCGCTGGAGCCCCTTCAAAAACAACCCCCCCATGTCCTGGAGACGACTCGCTGCACCGCCACGGAGATGAGTCTCCAACCGTCAGGTTCTGTCCGACTGAAGGTACAAACTCTACCCAGTTCAGCTGGACCTGGGAGTGTGGGGAACATTTTAAACCTCCGCCCCTTCTCCCCGGAGTCCACTGACGCTGCTATCATGTGCCACGCCCTTCGGCCACACCATCTAATAGCTGCCGACAGGCAATAGAGATGCGGTATATGCAGCGCCCCCTGCGCTGACACCATCCATATTCTCGAGAAATTCAAAAAAAGGAACAATCACATCGTGCTGGCCCCGACTGGCGGCGAAAGCTCACCACACATGGGAACCCCAATGCGAAGATAGAGGCGACGCAAACGTCCTTCAGGGAATACATGTCAAGCCGCATGCTTGGAGAAAACCCACTCCGATGTCCCCACCAGGAACCTTCACACGGGGCTCTCCTCGTCAGCCCACCCCGCACAATCTAATCCTCCCAACATCCTCTATGAGTTTTCCTCCCCTACTGCTCCCAAGATCCAGACACAACAAAATCAATCCCGCTCACACCCCCCCCTAAACCCAGCTTCAATCCCCTCCGTGCAACAACACAATCAGCCCACTGAACATCACAGCTCCCCCCACCACCTCCCCCCACGCAACAGCCACAATCCACCTTCCACAGTACGACCACAGACAGAGAGTCTTTGTCACTCTCCCACTAACACTCTGAAAGACGCCTCCTCTCCAGCCTAGTCATGTCCCATAAACGACACGTGCCTCCAGAATGAAGTGGACTCGTCAGTCTGTGATGCCCTGGTAGGGCTCGACTAGTCATCAGACGCTGCTCACTCACTCACCTCGAAACTCCACGAGCCACCTTCTTGCCAACGCCAGCAGGCAAACATCAACAGATACTAAACTCACGCTACTTAGGCTCCTCTCATCAGGCATCGCCGACACTTCCAACTAAACTTCACTCCTCCCCCTGCCCCTCCCGCATCACGCCTAACCGGCAACACGGACCCACAACTCAACCTCGGACTGCAAACTTAGCAAACTTCAGCCAGACCTTTCCGCCCAGACTTATACTCAACGGCAACCCACACAACAATCTAGGCTCCAGCCATGACGAAGGCCGAGCCTCTCCCACCCTATCAGGACGGGTAACAGAAATCTATGGAGGGCTTCGCATCTTGCAGTGAAGGCATCCGTGGAGTCCAGGGCGTAAGCTCCATCCTCCTCCTATGAAGGCAGCCCACGGAGAATAACATAGATGTTTTTCTCCTTCTGCTAGGAGAAGAGGCTTAGCCACCACATCCCGCCCGTTCTCCTTCTCCGAGGATACGCAAAGTTCTTCCCTACCAAGGCTACAAGTGGGAGCGGCAACGGATGTCTCTGATTCTTGTAAAGAATAACATTCAGTAGCTCTACCATCGCAGCTCCATCCCTTGTGGCCCGAGAGTATTGAAATCCAGGGCGGTCACAGTAGGGGAGGGGGAGGGGTCTAACATACGCTTGCCGCATTTCCACCCTCGACTTATAGGTACAACATCTATAAGCCTCCCGGATCGTCTCATTTCCATTGAGTCTAGGTGAGGCTCCTCGCCGCGAGCCCGCATCTCGCCGACCTGCATAGGTCGGGGCATTTAGCTGTCACTCCATAACGGCCTATTTATCTTTACTGCTCTCAGTGTCGCATCTGCAGAGGCGATTCCCCAATTCAGCAGGCGGCAGTACTCGAGACCGTCCTCACCGGCATCCTGGCGTTGCTCTGCCTCAACAACGGAGAGCCATATGGCATATGGCACTGAGGACGGCCTTGGATCTCTCCTTCGTCACTGGACATTCTCGCCCCCTAAGCGGCCTCTTGTGGGCCCTCCGCACCTCCCGCCACGACTAACGCAGTTGCGACGACTTTGCTATAAATTTGCCATCTCAACATACCTAAAGTCTCCTCTCCCCAGCCTATCCCGCCCCCATATAGAAGCACATAACGTAGGCCAATATGGGACTTAAAGTTTCAAAAGGCCTTGCTCTAAACACTTTTCTTTCTCATAGGCCACTCTTGAGCGCCGCATCCCTCACACGTTGATCAAAAAGAGAACCGCCCTTACAGGTATGCCTTTCACGCCGCCGCATCCGAGAGCATCCGCGCTCCATCTTTCGCTCTATACCATACAAAGCCCCCTCGGTAACTACTGGTTTATTACGACGGCGCGTAGTAAGCTGCAACAGCCGCATTAACTCCACCGCAGACACTTACCGCGCGGAAAACCACTGGCTGCAAATACAGGCGCTCACTTCATGGCAGTTGTCAGTGCTGCCAACTAGGAGGTAAAGCTGACACTGACAATTCGGAGGGAGCACTGGCTAAACTGGTGTCAAGGGGTCTCTGGCTCCCTCCACTTCGTCACTACGTGAAATGTGGGCGACAGTTACAAGTCATCGCAGTCTAATCAAGCGCGGTCCGGCATCCCGACACGGCCTCCACCTCCTGTGACCTATAACGGCTCGGCGAAGGCAGTCAGAGGCTGCGCCTGGCCTCATTTGCTCACTCGCGACCTGCATCTGCAATCTACCAGCTGAGACTATAGCGCGACAGATTGACTAGAGGCTCCTGCCAGAGCAGAGCAAATTATCAATGTAGATCCTGCCTTGTGGAAGATCAGTTCAAACACCAATACATACCGTCACCGCTTCCTCGAACTACGGTCGGGCTACTTTAATGACGGAGTAAGATATCTCCCCCCGGTCTGAAGAGATTAGGCTACTCACATGATCACGCATAGTCAGGCTCAGGTATGGTCACTTCCGCCTTCTCACGGCCTGCTTTCCAACGGCCTCCTGGGATGAAGGAAGGGCCTGCAAACTACCACTCAATGAAGTAGGGCTTTCCATCATTTATCCACACCTAAGGCCTAAAGATCCTGGTGCTCATGACGCCTATCTCCCTCCTCAGCTGTGTGGGCAAAACGCATGAGGCGGATTAGTCCTAACACCAGGCTGAACTGTCTGGGTCGGATCGGTCGCCGCTCCATTCAAGACGCCTCCATTGCGCTACGAGGGCGGGGGCCTGGGAAGGCAGCTGAATGTCCTATCGCACATCTTCTTATGCGCTGGCCTAGTTTCCTGGAGTGTAGCCACCAGTAGCCTTCCTCGATCGTTCGTAGAAGCCTTTGACTCGCAAAGAGAACTGCCGAGTGATCTTATCGCTTCTGGTGCCCAAGGGAGTATGCGGCTTAGACTCCTTATTATGCTGCAAAGACTCGCTATTCGGGTGCGTCGCTAAGTTGCCTTTCAGGGGGAGACGTCTTCAACTCCTATCAACACGAAAACGGACTACGCACAAGGCAGCACATTCCGAGCCCCTTCCTGTTTAACAGACTACTGTAAAGAACTCATCTCTCTCGCCACTCCCAGACCCGGTACTTAACTTCTCTGCTATACTACGGTACGACCTTGGCCCTCTATCTGGCACTGGACCCGCGCCCACTGGCTAGCAACGATGCGCAGAACCTGTTGACTGACATAACCACCCAAGTGTAGGGAGCTAGGCTTGAAGCTGAATGTGATCATAAATCCTTAAGGCCATGGCCGTTTGGGTGTGACGCGCCGCGCGCTACCGCGCTCTTATATCCTGGACAGCACCACTCTCCTGGGTCACTCCGGCACGCAATACCTGGGCATCTGGCTGCGACAACCTCTCTAAGCCCTCCGGCACACACTAGGCGTAAGTCCTGGCTGGAGGCGCGAAAGAGCAGCAGGGATCTTCCGTCCTACGGGCAATCACTGGTTTAACAGGGGGGCATTTCCTAGGTGAAGCGCACCTTTTACATTCACTATTCCATCGACGCTGCTCCTTGTCGCTGGTACTATAGCGCTCCATGGCCTTATTTCCCATCGCGGAACATAACCCTAACGAACCAAAAACTTATAAGGGCCTCACAAAACAGCGCCCTGAGAGTCATCAATCAACGACCCCAGTGATGGAGCTTAAGGTCTGCAACCTGGCTCAGGTAGTGCCTAGGTAGTCCCGACTCGGCGGGGCCCGTAAATTCGAAGAACGGACCGCCTGCCTACTTCGCCTAAATGACCACCGTGCCCTTAGCGTCGCTCTCACGAACCTCGGCTCCAACGGTTGCACTCATCTTGCAGGACCCCGCACACCTTCGGCGGGCAAAATGTTGGCGCAGCGGTGCGCTGCAGTAAGCAATTCTACAACACTAGTGGAATTCAACGAAACGCCTCCTCATAAGTGGCGAGGACTTTCCTCACATCGAAGGCAGCGCTTACGCCCCCGTCTGGAGCCCTCCTCCAATCATCACATCCTTCGCACAATCTTGACGCGGCCCTAAAGGCACATTAGGCTCCCTACTGCCTTTACGCTTGCGAATTGCTAAGGCAGGTCATGTTATGACTTGGCGACCCCTGCTTCCTCACTAGTCTTCACAGACGGGTCAGTAGATCCTGTCAACAGGAGCAGCGGGAGGCGGCTTTGCGAGCGGACAACCACTAAACAATGGGCGTCTAACAGATGCAGCCACTGCCTCCGGTTCTGACGCTAGTCGCGCATTCGTGGCGCTCTTCACGAGCCCCTGCATAAGAGAGGTCACTCCCGTCGCATGTCATCATACACTACAGACTCAAATCCTCTATCCAGGTCCTGCAGAAGACACACATCCACAGGATAACATTCACCTCCTCACCTCCACTTCTTCTTGCTGGCCGGCGACTGGCTGCAACGTGGCTGCAAATCACCAGCTCATTGGGTTCCCACCATTTAGGCTCTTTAGTGCAACGAAGGCAGCTGACAGTAGCTGCAAAATCAGCCGCTAGCCCTCGCCGCTATCCCCACCCACGGCTGTTCTGCCCTAGGCCTCTTCCCCTGGAAACTCTACTTAAATAAAGTCTGCCTCGCATCGCCTTGTCACGGGCCATCCCCCCCCCCCAACCGCAACAAGCGAGCCACATTCCGCCCTATATCATCACCCTCTGCCTCCTGGTACGCTCCTGCAACAGCCTACACCCCTTCCCTCAATGACCCATCCGATCCCCTCCACTACGTAGCGGAGCCGACTACACCGTCTCCGCCTCGGCTTTCCTGCTTTGATGAATCCGCCAGGTCGCTGTGGACATCACCTGTGATCACTGCAGGTCTCCTCCCCTTTGCACTCGCAAGCACTACCTACGCACTCCTAGAAGTGCGAGCTAACTCCCACCATGCTAGGAACGCCGGCCTGCCATCCTCATCCGCGGCGCCGGGTCATCGGCTATGTGGTGCCGCCGCCGGGCTGCTGCTGCGGTAATTAGAATCTGTCCCTCTGTGTCTACTCTCGACGTCTCCACTGTTTCGGTAGTATCCCCACCGCCCCCAAGGTAGGCTCTCAATACACTGCCTTTTTTTTAAGAAAAAAAAATTGGTAATGCCATAATTCCTACGGTCGAGGCTGCTATAGAGGCTGAAAAGCTCTGCGTCAACGCAGTGTGACAAATGATTAAGCAATCACACACAGAGAGAGGAGAAGATGAGGATAGATAGAGAGAATAGAGATTAGAGTATAGAGAGAGAGAAGAGAGAGTATGAGAGAGAGATGAGATAGGATGTAGAGTAGTAGAGATAGAGAGCAATGAGTAAGAAATAGTAAAGAGTAGAGGAGAGAGAGGGAGTAGAGAGAGATTATATAGAGAGAGAGAGAGATGATGAGAGAAGGATGTAGAGAGAGAGCGACATATATATAGAATATATATACTATATAGTATATATATAGTATATATTTATATATATTATATATATTATAGTATATTATGTATAGTTATATGATATATAATTATATTAGGGTATATAATATATATTATAAAGTGATATATATATATTATATCCTCTCTCTTCTCTCTCTCTCTCTCTCCTCTCTCTCTCTCTCTCTCTCAGTTCTTCTCGTCTCCTCTCTCTCCTCATCTTCTCTTTCTCCTCGGCACACCGGAGCATAAGCCGCCTCTCTCTCCTCTCTTCGTCATCATGCTCTCATCTCGGTCTCCTCTCTCATCTCATCAGCATCCTCCAGTCTTCCGGTCTCTTCTCTGCTCTCTCTCTGTTTCGTTCAACGTCTTTGCTTCATTCATCTCTGTCCTCTACGTCAGATCTCTACGTCCGTTCTTCCCTCTCGTCCGGTCCTCATCTCTCCTCTCTCTCTCTCTGCCTTCTCTCTGCTCTCCTCTCTCTCTGTTGTTGTGTTTTAATATTTTGTCAACATCTGGTTGTACGCGAGCTTTTGGCTAAGCATCCGTCCTGTGGAGATATGCATACAATAAAAAAAAGGCAGTGTATTGAGCTACCTTGGGGGGGGGGGGATAGCTCGCCGAACAGTGGAGGTGAAGTAGGAGCCAGAGGGCAGTATCTAATTACACGCAGCAGCAGCGGGCGGCGGCACTGGTGACCGTGCTGGCGGATGAGGTGAGGGGCGTTCCCTTAGGTGGGAGGTTTGCGCTCGCACTTCAGGAGGTAGTGTTTGAGTGCGTAAAGGGGAGTGACTCTGACAGTGAGCACAGGTGATGTGTCAGCCAAGCGCCCTGGCGGTTTCCTCAAAGCGAGGGAAAGCCGAGGCGAGACGGTGTAGTCGGTCGTCCGTGTGGGGGGATGGATGGGTCTTTGGGGAAGTGGGTGCTAGGCTGTTGTCGGAGGCTACAAGGAGGCGAGCAGGGTGATATAGGGCGACTGTGGCCTCGTGTTGCTGGCGGGAGCAAGGCCTGCGAGTCGGACTTTTTATTTTAAGTAGGAGTTTGGAAGGGCTGGGCATGAACGGCCGTGGTGTGGCTGTGATGGGCAGCGGCTGATTTTGCAGCTCTGTCAGCTGCTTCGTTGCGTACTAAAGCCTACATGGCTGGGAAGCCCATTGAGGTGATTTTGCAGCACACGTGCAGGCCTAGTCCTGGGCGCAGAGAAAGTGGAGGGTGAGGAGGTGTAATGTTATCCTGTGGCTGTGTGTCTCTGAGGACCTTGGATAGGATTTTGATTCTGTGTGTATGATGATCATGCGGGAGTGCCTCTCCAGGGACTTGTTGAAGTAGTGGGGGGCGCCGCGAATGGCGACTAGTTCAGCCTGGAGGCAGCTTGGCGCCATCTGTTAGACGGCCATTGTTTCGTGGTTGTCACGCTCACCAAAGCCGCTCCCGCTGCTCCTGTGGCAGGATCTACTGAACCGTCTGTGAAGATGTGAGAGGAAGCTGGGTCGCCAAGTCATCCGTGACACTTAGTAAAAAAATTTTCGCAAGCGGTAGGGCAGTAGGGAGCCAGGTGCCTTTGGGCGCTGCAGACTGTGGAGTGATGTGCTGATGGAGGAGGGGCTCCAAGGCGTTGGGGCGTAGCGATGTTCGAGTGAGGAAGTCCTCGCCCCGGGTTACTGAGGTAGGGTTTTCGTGAATTCCGGCATAGTGAGATATTGCTTCTGGGCAGGCGCACGCTGGCTCAAGCATTGGCGCCGAAGGTTGTTGCGGGGCCTGGCAAGATGAGTTGCAACCTTGGGCGGGAGGTTCGTAGGGTAGTGGCGAGGTGGTCATTTTGGCGAGTAGGGGCAGGTGCGGTCCGTTCTTCGATACGGCCCGGGGGAGTCGGGACTTACCTGGCACGCCTGATGCAGGTTGCAGACCTAGTCCATCTCGGGGGCGTTGATGATGACTCTTCAGGGCGCTGTTTATGTGTGGCCTCTAGTTTTTGTGTAGGGTGTTCGGAGGGCAATAAGGGCATGGAGCGCTATAGTCGCAGGAGAGAGGCGATGGCGTGAATTAAAGGTGGCGCATTGCACCTGGAAAACTGCCCCTGCCCTTTAAACAGTGATTTGCCCTTAGGGATGCGGAGATCCTTGCTGTTTTCGCGCTCCTGCAGGTTAAGGCTACGTGTGTGGCGAGGTTGAGACGGTTTGTTCGAGGCAGTATGTCCGCGAGTTATTGGTGCGACGTGACGCCAGGAGAGTGGTGTGTCCAGGATATAGAGGTCGTGCGCGCGGCAGCGTCACACCCAAAGGCGCTTTATGGCTCTTGGATTTTAGTCACATTCAGCTTCAAGCGCTAGCTCGCCTACACTTGGTGGTTATGTCAAGTCAAGCAGGTTCTGGCCTGCGTTGTGCGTGGGCGGGTCAGATGCAGTAGAGGGCAAGGTCAGTCGCGTATAGTCTAGAGAAGGCTTATTATATCCGGGTGGGAGTGGGAGAGGGATGAGTTCTTCCATTGTTATGTTGAAAGGCAGGAAGGTGTGTCTCAAAATGCTGCCTTGTGGTGTTCCGTTTTGTGTGTGAGTGGAGTTAGACGTCTCCCCCTGAAATGGGCTAACTCTAGGCGCCTCGAACGCGCGCGAGAGTGAAGTCTTTGAGCCATATAAGAGTCTGCCGCATACTCCCTTGCAGGACCAAAAAATAAAACAAAAAAGAAAGATAGGCGAAAGGATCACTCGGCAGTTGCGGATTTCAAAGGCTTTCTCGAGATCGAGGTAAGGCTACTTGTGGTACCTTGCCGGAACTGGCAGTGCGCATAGAAGGTGGATAGCTATTCAGTTCTGTTCGCCAGTCCCCAAAAAACCCGCCTGTAGGCAAGGAGGTCTTGATGAGGCGACCGACCGCCGCAGGTTAGCCTGGTTTAGGACTATCCGCTTCCATGTGTTTTGGCCGCACACAGGCTGAGGAGGGAGTAGGGCCGCATGGCACTAGGATCTTTGAGGCTTAGGTGTGGTAATTATGGTAGGCCTCCTTCCATTTTGATGGTAGTTTGGGTCAGGCCTCCCAGGACGCGTTGAAGGAGGGTGATTAAGGGGCGGAGTGACATCTGAGCTTGACAGGTGATCATGTAGTATGTAATCTGTCATGCGCCCGGGGGTATAGTATCTCTACTCGTCTTAAGTGGCCCGGCGTAGTTCGATGGAGGGTGAGGTATGTATTGGTGTTTGAACTGATCTTCACAGGCATCGGTCTACTTGATATTTCTTGCTGGGGCAGTAAAACAAAAAAAAAAAAAAAAAGAAAAAAAAAAAAAACAGAAAAAAAAAAAAAAAAAAAAAAAAAAACAAGAAAAGACAAAAAAAAAAAAAAGAAAAAAAAAAAAAAAAAAAAAAAAAAAAAGAAAAAAAAAAAAAGATCCTCTGTCAATCTGCGCGTGTCTCTCTGGTTAGAATTGTCAGTGGGCAATGTGTCGAGTGGGGCGTCAAATGAGGAGGCGAGCCTCTCTGCTTCGGTCGATCATGTCAGTTGGGGGGGCGGATGGCCGTCTGTTGCCTGCGATCCTTGTAAACTGTCGTCCACATTTCACGAGGATCGAGTGGGGGAGCCGAGGGTCGCTCGCCAGCGGCATTTAGCCATGTCTCCCCTTGGCCGAATGTCAGCTTTCCTCGGCTTTTTGGCACGCAGCTTAGACAACTTGCCTGAAGGAGTGTCGCCCTGTTTTTGAGCAGTTGGTTTTGGCGCGTAGTGTCTGCGGGTGAAGTTAATGCGGCTGTTGAGCTCGCGCTCACGCGTCGTTATAAAACTCAGTTGTCGCCTAGGGGGCTTTGTGGTAGTAGGAAGATGTGATCGGATGCTCGTCGGAGTGCGCGGCGTGAAAGCATCTGTAAGGGCGGCCTCCTTTTGATCAACGTTAAGGAGGGTCAAGGAGTGGAGTAAATTGTTGTTTTGAGGGCGGTTTGAAACTTGCGCGAATTGGCCAGTTATTGTTCTATCTGGGCGGGTGCTGGGGAGAGGAACTTTAGGTATGTTGAGATGGTCTTACAATACCGCACAAAGTGGTCGCTGTTAGTGTGGGGTGGAGGGCCTGCAAGAGCGCAGGGGTGCGAGAATGTCAGTGAGCGAGGGAGATCAGGCGTCCTCATGCATAGGCATATGGGCTCTCGGCAGTTGTTGGTAAAAAGGTGGGGGGGGGGGAGCAACGCCAGGAGTGCCGGTGATGGACGGTAAGAGAGCTGGCCGTCCTGCTGAATTGGTGCGACTGGTAGGGGTAAAGATATAGGAGTGGTGACAGCTAAAATCGCGCCGCCTTATAAGGTCGGCGAGGATGGCGGCGTGGGCGGAGGAGCTCACTCTTAGCTCAAGGGAATATGACGTCGGGTAGCTTATAGTATGTTGTATAAAGTCGAGTTGAGAATGGGGGCAAATGGTTGTAGTGTGACGCTCCGTGTCTGGATTTCTACTCTCGGGCCACAAGGGATGGAGCTGCGATGGTAGTATGCTCTGAATGTTTATTCTTTAGCAAGTAATAGAGCTAACACCCAAAGAAAGAAAAAACCCGCCGTTGGCTCTCGAGCCCCTTGTAGCCTTGGGTAGGAAAAACTTTGGTATCCTCGGAGGGGAGAGCCGAGGCGGGATGTGGTGGCTAAGCTCTGCCTGGAGAGAAAACATCTATGTTTTCTCCGTGGGCTGCTTGCTGAGGAGGTGGAGGCTTGCGCCTGGACTCCTGTACGGATGTCCATCTGCAAGATGCGAAGCCGCTCCATGATTTCTGTTCCCGTCCCTGATGGGTGGGTGGTCCTCGGCTTCGTCATGGCTGGAGCCAGATTGTTGTGTTGGGTTGGTTGATTCATGTCGGGGGATAAGGTCCTGGCTTGCGTCTTGTTGAGTGCCTGATGGTTTGGTGGGTCCTGGGTCTGGGTTGGGTGATGGGAGGTGGAGGGGGAGGTGAAGTTTTGGAAGTGTCGGGTGTGATGGAGGGAGTAGGGGCGTGAGTTTTTTATCTGTGATTTTTGCTGCATGGTTGCGGAAGGGGGCTCGTGGAGTTTTTGATGTTAGTGATGTGAGTGGTCCAAGTGGCGTCTGATCGACTATGTCGCCCTACCGAAGGGGGCTATCATCGAATCTGAGGCGATCCACTTCCCTTTCTGGAGGAGTGTCGCTATGGGACATGCTAGGTCGGAGAGGAGGTCTTTCAGAGGGAGGGCTGTTATGGGAGAGTGACAAGACTCTCCCTGTCTGTGGTCGGCTGTGAATGGTGGTGTGGCTGTTAGGGCGCCTGTGGGAGGTGGGTGGGGTGAATGAGCTGTGATGTTCAGGTGCGGGCTTGATTGTGTGTTGCCACGGAGGGATTGAAGGGCAGGGTTTAGAGGAGTGTGAGCGGGGATTGATTTTGTGGTCTGTATCTTGGGAGCGGTAGGGGAGGAAATCTCGCTCGAGGATGTTGGGAGGAGTAGATTGTGCGGGGCAGGGACTGACGAGGATGCGGCCCCTGTGTGTAAGGTTCCTGGTGGGGGCCTCTGAGTGTTTCTCCAGTGCATGCGGCTTGAGCGAGCCCCGGCTTGTATTCTCCTGAAGGACGTGTCGTCGCTCTCTCGCATTTGGGGGTTCCATTTGCGTGGTGAGGCTTTGCCGCAGATGTGAGGCAGGCACGATGTGATTTTTTCTTTCTTTTGAATTTGCCTCGAGACATATGGAGGTGTCGCGAGGGGTGGGGGCGCTGCATATATACCCAAGAGCATTTCTTGGCCTGTCGGCACGGGGGGGGGGGGATAGATGGTGTAGCTCTGCAGGCGTGGCAATGATTTGCAGCGCGTGGACTGCCGGGGAGAAGGGCGGAGTAAAAAAATGTTCCCACACTCCGTAGGTCGGCAGGCTGACTGGGTAGTAGTTTGTCCCTCAGTGTGACTACGAATCCTGACGTGTTGAGACTCCGTTCTCTCGTGCTGGTGCAGCGAGTCTCTTCTCATACTATTGGGTGTTTTTGAAGGGGCTCCAGTCGGGAGGCGGAATGGGTATAGGCGCCAATCACTATTCCTGTGATTTTTGGTGGGGGTGGGGCTGTAGCTAGGTATAAAATAAAAAAAAAAATAAAAAAAAAAAAAAATATAAGCTTTTGCTGACAGGTTTGGAGTTGACGGATGTGATGCTTAGGAAGAGCATCTAGAGTTTCTCTTGTCCTTGGGGGTGAAGTAAGAAATCGTTGTCTCTTGGCCGGCGGGGCTGTGATATTCAGCTCTGGATAGACGTCCTCTATGGCGTCAGTATCAGGGTATAGGGAGTCTTTGTTGCTCGGAATCCCTCGTGATCTGTCGTAAAAAAAAAAAAAAAAAAAAAGAGAACTTCGTACGCATTGGGCTGTTGATTGAGGTAGAGAGCTATCTGCGGGGCCGTTGAGGGCGGTGACTTGTGGTTTGATGCGGAAGTGTTGGAGGGTCGCGATCTGGGTCGGTGTCGCTAGGAGTTTCCGCGAACCTGCTGGAGGTGTATGGGGATGTCGGAGGAAGGTGGCATTTTTCTGTCTCTAACTGCGGGCCGCTTGGGATATGGACTTAACCTCTGTCGCCTCCCCGCCCCCGCGACACCGCATGGCTCTAGGGTTGGCGATGTTAGTCAAAGTTACGTAGTGGAAGGTAGGAGAAATATCTTGGTTGTTTAAAGAGGGTAGTAAGCGTCGGGCGTTTAGTGTGTTGTCGGGGGGTGTGCGGGGAGTGCAAGTCCGCGCCAAGTGACGGAAGCTGTGGACGTCTCATGTCTTAGTTCATCTCTCTCTCTCTCGTTCTTCCGTCTCTCGTCGGTGGGATCCTAATCCTGCGTCTCTTAATCATTCTTTCGCAGGCGTGTGACGGGTGATGCGACTCGTCAATCACTCTGCGATAATCTTCTCGATGTACGTCATCTCGTTCATCCGTCTATTCTCTTCTCTTCCTGCTCATCAAGTGTCGCTCTCTAACCAGCTCAGTCGGGCTCTCTCTTCGCTCTCCAGGCTCTTGTATTTTGAACAGTCTTATGACATTTTTTTGTTGGCGTGAAATTAGGTTTTTCATCAAAGAAAGATTTCTGAATTTTGTTGTTCGCCTGAGCTTCTTTTCGATTCCTTTGATTGAGTTTCGGGGATTTTCAATGATACTCTATTATATATATACATATATATGTATATATAGTATTATACATATTATATATATAGATATATGATATATTGTATTATAATTATATATATATATATATATATATTTATATATATAACATTAATATATATACTATATCTATATATATTATATTATATATATATTATATATATATCTATATATATATATATATACTATATCATGATATAATAATATATATAATATACATATATATATATATATATACCATATATTATATATAACTGAGCCGCAAAGCCGCCTGGCTTCCGTGGCGGGACTTTTTGATTTGACTTGATTTTGGCTTTAGTCCATGTTTTTGGTGGGCCTTCGTCCCACCAACTGGCTCTCCAGATAGTCCCCTTCTAACTTTCCTGAAATCATGATGTAGAAATGTATTTATTCCGCTCCCTACCCATATCACTGCACCCATTACCTCACCCCCGCACCCATTCACTCACCCAGTTACGCCATCATCCCTCGCGTCACCCATGTCGCTCCGCCCCCCCCCTCCCCCCCCCCCCACCGCCCCCCCCCCCACTCACTCCATTACCCAGCATCCCCACCCATTCACTCACTCCATTACCCATCACCACACCCCTCATTCATCTCACCCATTACCCATCACCACACAGCCATTTCACTCACCCATTACCGCATCACCTCGCCACCCTTCATACTCACTCGCGACATTACACCATCACCCACTCGGCACCATTCAACGTGCACCCATGTACCCACCACGGACACACGCCAATTCCTGCAGCACATCCCCGAGCACCCCCCACTCATTGACTTCCGATCACCCGCCCACCCATTCACTCACCGCATTGTACGCCATCGCCCTCCCAGCCCTATCCACTCACTCCATTACCCAATCCCGCCGCCCACTCATTCACCTCACCCATTACTCCATCAGCCACACACCCATTCACTCCGCCCATTACCCATCACCCCGCCTACCCGATTCACGTCTACCCATTACCCATCACCACACACTTCAATTCACGCCCATTACCCATCACGCCCACCCATTCACTCACCCATTACCCATCACCACACACCCATTCACTCACCCATTTACCCATCACCCCCCACTATTCCTCCCCCATCACCTGTCACCCCCAAACCCCATCCCC
Organism: Chionoecetes opilio; assembly: GCA_016584305.1. Classification (NCBI taxonomy): domain Eukaryota; kingdom Metazoa; phylum Arthropoda; class Malacostraca; order Decapoda; family Majidae; genus Chionoecetes; species Chionoecetes opilio. Next base: position 5,329 of record JACEEZ010021147.1, on the reverse strand, counting down.
CCAAACCCATTCACTCACCCATCACGCCACACCCATTCCCCATCACCCCACCCATTCACTCACCCATTACCCATCACCCTACATAAAGGGCTCCTCAATTCTCGCAACCCAAACTTATGTTTTCACAATTCTCGCTAATAGGCTGCTAAAAAAAAAAAAAAAAAAGTGATCGGATCATCTCATAAGTAGGCTTATGACCTTCCCCTGGTAAAACCTGATTCCAAAAATGTGCCATATGAGGTGTTTGCGCCAAGGGGGGCGGAACCTATACCACACACACACACACACACAAAACACACACACGGGACAGACAGACAGACAGACACACTTCCCCTTATATTATTATAGATACATATATATATAATAATACATATATATATAATATATAATATACATATATATATATACATATAACTAATGTAATATATATATATCTTAAAAATATTTTAAAATATATATATATATATTTTTATATATATATATATATATATATATACATATATATATTATATATATAATTATATATAAAATATATTATATAAATATATATATATATATAATAATAAAATAAAATAATATTATATATATATAATACATATATATATATAAAAATATATAAATATAAAATTATATATATATACATTATATATATATATATAATATACATATATATATATATATATATATATACATATATATATATACTAGCCGCAAAGCCGCCCTCCGGGCGGACTTTTTGGCTAGCTCCTGCGGAGGGCTATTGGTGGTGGGCCTTCGGCCCACCACCTGTGTTTCCGGCCCACCAAACCACGGACTCTCCAGATAGCCCCTTCTAACTTTCCTGAAATCATGGATGTAGAAAGGGTATGTATTACCCCCACCCATTCACTCACCCATTACCATCACCCCCCACCCATTCAGTCACCCATTACCCACCCACCCCCCACCCATTCACTCACCCATACCCATCACCAACACCCATTCACTAAACCATTACCCATCACCCCCCACCTATTCCCTCACCATCACCCATCACCCCCAACCCATCACCCCCACCCTTTCACTCACCCATCACCCCACAACCCATTACCATCACCCCACCCATTCACTCACTCATTACCCATCACCCTACATCAAGGTTTCCTCAATTCTCGCAACCCACTTTTTTTTCACAATTATCGCTAATAGGCTGCTAAAAAAAAAAAAAAAAGTGATCGGATCATCTCATAATTGGGCTTAAAATTTCCCCCTGGTCAACCCGGGTTTCCCAAAAATGTTTCTATGAGGTGATTGCGCCAGGGGGGGCGGAACCTATCCCGGGACACACACACCACACAAACACACACAGACAGACAGACAGACGGGACACACTTTCGCTTATATTTACCATTACCCATCACCCCCCCCTATTCCCCCCACCCATACCCCCCAACCCACACCCCCCACCCATTCACTCACCCATCACCCCACACCCATTACCCATCACCCCACCCATTCACTCACCCATTACCCATCACTCTACATCAAGGTTTCCTCAATTCTCGAAACCCCATTTTTTTTCCACAATTATCGCTAATAGGCTGCTAAAAAAAAAAAAAAGTGATCGGATCATCTCATAATTGGGCTTAAAACCTTCCCCTGGTAAACCCGTTAAAAATGTGCCATATGAGGTGATTGCGCCACGGGGGCGGAACCTATACCAGACACACACACACACACGACAAAACACGGGAAGACAGACTTTCGCTTATATTTACCATTACCCATCACCCCCCACCTATTCCCTCACCCATCACCAATAAACCCCAACCCATCACCCCCACCCATTCACTCACCCATCACCCCACCCCCATTACCCATCACCCCAAACCCATTCACTCACCCATTACCCATCACCCTACATAAAGGGTTTTCCTCAATTCTCGCAACCCACTTTTTTTTCACAATTATCGCTAATAGGCTGCAAAAAAAAAAAAAAAAAAGTGATCGGATCATCTCTTTAAAAGGGCTTAAAACCTTCCCTGGTCAACCCGGTTCCAAAAATGTTTCATATGAGGTGATTGCGCCACGGGGGGCGGAACCTATACCAGACACACACACACACACACACACACAAAACACACAAAACAGACAGACAGACAGACAGACACACTTTCGCTTATATTACCATTACCCATCAACTCCCCACCCTATTCCCTAAACCATCAACCATCACCCCCCACCCATTCACTCACCCATCACCCCACACCCATTACCCATCACCCCACCCATTCACTCACCCATTACCTCCCCCTACATAAAGGTTTCCTAATTCTCGAAACCCATTTTTTTTTAACAATTATCGTAATAGGCTGCTAAAAAAAAAAAAAAAAAAAAGTATCGAATCATCTCATAAGTGGGCTTATGCCCTTCCCCGGGCAACCGGTTCCCCAAAAATGTGCCATATGAGGTGTTTGCGCCACGGGGGGCGGAACCATCCCACACACCACACACACACAGACAACAGACAGACCACTTTTCGCTTATATTTTTTTTAATATTATATTATATAAATATATATATATATAAAATTATATATAAAATTTATATAAATATATTTAAAATTTATATATAAATATATTATACATCATATATAATATAATATATAATATATATAATTAATAATATATATATAAAAATTATTTTATATTTTATAAAAATTTAATTTATTTTATATATATATATAATATATATTTTAAATATATTTTTAATTATATAGATATATAAAACATAATAAAATTATATAATATAATAATATATAAAATATATACATATATATAATATATAATATATATAAAATATAATACATATAAAAGTATATATATAAACATAAAAATATATTTTATACATTTTAATATATATATACATATAATAATAGATAAAATATATAAATTATAATTTTAAATATATTCTATATTTTAATATCTAAAATATATATAAAATAAAAATATATTAAAATAAAAATATATATTATTTTATACTTTATAATATATTTTATAAAAAAACTATACCTTAAAAATATATTTTTAAAATTTTATAATATATATAATTATATATTATAAAATATATAAAATATATAAAATTTTATATATATATATTTTTATATATATAAAATTATATATATATATATATATTTTATAATATATATATATATATATATATAAAATAAATGGATATATATATATAAATATATATAAATTAATTTTAAATTTTTTATTTTATATAATATATATTTTTTTTTTTCTTTTTTCTTTTAAATGGTCTTTTTTAGCATTTTATATTCATAGTGCTTTTTAAAACTTTTCTCTATCCCCCCTTTTTTTTAAATCCCTTCCCTTTGGCATTTTCCTTTTCCTTCCTTTCCCCTGCCTTTCTCCCCCAATTCTCCCTTACATTTTTGAAAAGTTCTAAAAAGTTTTCCTCTACCCCCTTTCCTTCCCTCCCTTCTTCCTTTTCCCCTCCTTTTATTTTTGTCCATAAATGCTCCCTTTCCCCTTTTTCCTTTCTTCCATTTTGAAATCAAGATTGTATACAGAGAGAGAAAAAGCGAGAGAGAGAGAGAGAGAAAGAGAAAAGAGAGATGAGGGGGAGAGAGAGAGAGGGGAGAGAGAGAGAGAGAGAGAGAGAAAAGGGGGGAGAGAGAGGGGGAGAGGGGGAGAGAGAGAGACGAGAGAATATTTTTTTTTTTCACAAACAGAAATACGTACATAAGACGATCATCGATATGGGGTGGTGTGTGTGTGTTTTTAGTTTTGTGTTTGTGTGTGTGTGTGTGTTTGGTGGGTGTGTTTTATGTGGATGTGCATTGTAGTGTGTAAGTACGTAAGTAAGTAAGTAAGTAAAATAAACGTTTATTGTAATAATAAAACAAATGTTTTTTAATATAACAAATTTATAAACATTAGCCACGGTCCTTTGAGCCGGAAAACTCCAAGCCGGGGCAATAGGTTTTTTCGTATTGTTAGCGGGGGGGGAAAGTTAAAACTAGCAAATTTTTATTTGCCAAAAATAAAGTTACCTAAAGAAAAAATATTCCCAAAATGAGGATAACACATTCGGTAAGGGCACGGGTTGGGGAAAAAAAATTACAGTAGTAGCAGGGAAAACAAATAATTGTAATAAAAAATAATAATAATAATAATAATAATAATAATAAAAATTAAAAAATTAAAAAAAAATAATATAACAGAAAAAATAAAATAATAATGATTGAGCAGATAAACAAAAAATATTTATACATGTAGTAAAATAATAATACATATTTTGTGATAAAGTAAACCCTTTTCTCTCTTATAATTTCTTCTTAAAATCTAACTACTAGCCGCAAAGCCGCCCTCCGGGCGGACTTTTTGGCTAGCTCCTGCGGAGGGCTATTGGTGGGCCTCCGGCCCACCACCTGTGTTTGGTGGGCCTTCGGCCCACCTAACACGGACTCTCCAGATAGCCCCTTCTAACTTTCCTGAAATCATGGATGTAGAAAAAAAAAGTATGTATTCCCCCCCCCCATTCACTCACCCATTACCCATCACCCCCACCCATTCACTCACCCATTACCCATCACCACACACCCATTCACTCACCCATTACCCCTTACCCCCCACCTATTCCCTCACCCATCACCCATCACCCCCAACCCATCACCCCCCACCCATTTCACTCACCCATCACCCCACACCCATACCATCACCCCCCCCATTCACTGACCCATTACCCATCACCCTACATCAAAGGTTTCCTCAATTCTCGCAAAACCCACTTTTTTACAACAATTTTTCGCTAATAGGCTGAAAAAAAAAAGGAAAAAAAAAGTGATCGGATCATCTCATAAGGGGGGCTTATGACCTTCCCCTGGTCAAACCTGAAATTCCCCAAAAAAGTGCCATATGAGGTGTTTGCGCCACGGGGGGCGGAACCTATACCACACACACACACACACCACACACACAGACAGACACACTTTCGCTTATATTATTATAGAAATTGGTAGTGTAAGGAGAACTTTTTTATCATGAGGCATATCATTAAAGAGTTTCGACCAAAACTGATAACACTGTTTTTAAATAAGTGAGCTAATATTGGACAAATAAGGTTAATATTTTACTTCTTGTTGGGTAACATTTTCAAAATTAAATATTGTGTTTTGTCCTTGACTTTGAATATTAATTTAAAATGTAAATATTGTAAATAACAGGAATTTTAAAATTTGTTCAGAGAATACTTTTGCTGTTAGTCAAACTTTAAAGAAAAATATCCAACCCAGAAATTTATTTTGGGTTGCTTATTGGGAAAA
>JACEEZ010021146.1:129793-144745 GCA_016584305.1 Chionoecetes opilio | reverse complement strand
ATGAAATTTTCCGGAGCTATTGAAACACTTTCTGCGCAGTGTCCCACCCCACTCACACCGTGTATGCTACAGTTCAACCCCTCGCCCTGAAACACTACCTTTGACCTGCCACCCTCGGGCGGGGGGCGGGCCCCTCCGGAACCGCCGTTCCCCCACCTGTTTTGAAGAAGGTCAACTCCCGTGCCTGTGATAGCATCATAGGACATCCCCGGGGGCTCATAGTGTTCCGAGGGACCCCTCGCAGCCTAAAAAACAAAACAAAACCTCCAGAAACCAGATTTATTGGGATTTTGGGGGGGATTCCATAAGAGTAACTCTCAAAACAACAGCAAAAATGAGTTACCGGCATGCGCTCCCCCCGAGGGTCCCGGTAAAAAGGTTTTCCCCGTATTTGCCCTTTTGACCTTTTCCGCGGGCTTGACTCAAAATTTCATTCCCCTTTTCCGTGGAGACACCCTTGCGTGATGGAGCTACATTTTAAAATACAGTACGTATGATGTAAAGGGAGGCCCCGAAGATACGGGGTTTGGTTTCCACCTGGCATACTCTAAAGCGAAACTCGTATAACGAAACACATAACTAAGGGGTAAAATATGGGTTTTGGGGTTCCAGGACCCCACAATTAAAAAAAAACCGAAAAAAAACCCCTTTTTCAAGCTAAAAAAAAATAGCAAACACAAAAAAACTCTAAAAAATCCAAATATAGGGTTCTTATACCACACCACCGCACCACCAACAAAACACAGTGATTAAGGGAGTGTGACAGCACGTAGGACAGAGCACAAATAAGTCAAATAAGCAATTAAGTAAATCAGCAAATCACTAGAATGACTCCAAGGCACAAAACTACATACAAGCAAAAAAGACGTTTATGTATCTTGGGAACGCCCCGTGATACATAGACTCGAGAGGTTTTCGGTAGGTAAGGGAAAGGGAGGGGTTTTCGCCCGACCTCTTCCACTGCCCCCAAAATGTCTCTGGCATCGAATCATTTTTACAATTTAGGGTCGCCGAAGGTCCCCAAAGAAAAAGTGAAATATGATTTTTTCGAATTTGGCAGGGTGTTTTTTTATGTAAAAAGAATTTAAGGGGGTTTGTCCCTTCAACTTTTTTGGGTTTTAGCACTTCTTTCTATGCAAAAATGGACTTTTTTTATTTATATGCAAAACATAGTTTAAAATGCGATTTTTCATAGTAAGAATTTCTCAAAGCAAAAATGGAACATATAAAAAACGTCTTTTTAATTCCATTTTAATAGGAAATTGGCTGCCAAAGTTGAGAAAAGAATATTTGTTATCGGGTACCCTAACCAGGGTACCCAAAAAAGTTGGGGTTGGGTTTCGAGGGAGGAAGGACAAGACCCGGGCGATGGTGCCCGACAGCCCTGGGAAACTGCACCCAAGGTTGGTTGATCAGGGAGGAGCATGTGTCAGTGACAGAGGAGCCATCTGGAAGGTACCTTTGGCACTTTGTACCAGAGGACCCGGTGCCACCTGAGAAGCCTGCGTTCAAGGTGGCTCAGGCTCTCTATGATCTGCCGGTGACATACGACTCCACTGACTCACTGATCGTACTGCAAGGTGACTCAACTAGGGCCAACACGGGGTGGAAGGGTGGTACCCACGCCCATTTGAAGAAGATGCTGGGACGCAAGCTCTTCTGGAGTATATGCGTGTTGCACACAAACGAGTTGCCCCTGCGCCACCTTATCACCAGCATTGATGGGCCTACCTCATCTGACACTGGCTTCACGGGTCCAGTGTGCAGTCTGCTGTCCAGTGTGAATGAGATGCGGTACAATGCAGAGTTCAGAGGAGTGCCAGGCGGCGAAGATCTCACGGAGATGCCCGAGTATATCCTGGTCAACATGTCCACTGACCAGCAGGTCTCCTACCAGCTGGTCCAGGCTGTGAAGCGGGGCGTTCTCCCATCCGAGCTGCAGGAGATCAAGTGTGGCAAGGTGTCCCACTCCACATGGCTCACCACAGCCCAGTCGCTCATGTACATGTGGACCAGAAAGCATGGACTGACTGGCAAAGAACTGAACACTCTGGAAATCCTAGTCAAGTACTGCCTGCAGGTGTACTTCAAACTCTACTACGACATCAAAGTTCACCATAGACTAAAGGACGGCCCCAAGCACATCCTCACGCAGCTCAGAGTGATGAGGTCGCAGCCCAAGAAGGTCCAAACAGCTGTGACCTTCTACGTGCGGACAGGAGCATGGTTCGCACACTCAGAATGTGTCCTCCTCTCGCTGATGGCGAGTCAGAGTGAGGACGACAGCAGGTTCGCCGTGACCCAGATTTTGAAGCTGAGGGCTGGCGAGGAGTATGGAGACACCAGTGTAAGACCTCGCATCACACCCAAGCTGAACTTGTCAGCCACCAGCTTGCAGACACTGATCAGCTGGCAGCCTGGCCAGGTGCACGAGCCGGCATTCACCTGTTCACTGTCCGGGGATCAGATCCAGGAGATCCTGGTCAAGCCATACGAGGTTCCGGAGTTCTCTATCCACACTCAGAGCACCGAAAGAGTCGTGAAGCAGGTGACAGAAAAGACAGAAAGTTATGTTTTGTCTCTTAACTCATTGTCCAAGCGAGCGAAGCGAGCTTTTAGCATCTATGCTAAAATTTGTAATACATTGTGCCTGGCGACATTAGTGCAGTGGCGAAAGTAGTGCATTAGTGCAGTGGAAATAAAATGTGTTCGTAGCCTACACGACAACAGTGTCTTATAGCGTCGCCGAGAGGCAGGCCGCTTGTGTTAGGCCTCATATAACCACTATAACTCGTGTTTCTAATGCCGTTATAGGTGTTATTTAGGGTTAGCGTGGTGTTATATACGTGGTAGGGTGTGTGTGAGGTGTTAAATATGCCATTTCAGCCGGGGTTATAGTGAGGTTAGGTTAGTTACTTTTAAGGGGTTATAGTGAGGTTAGGTTAGTTACTTTTAAGGGGTTATAGCAAGGTTAGGTTAGTTACTTTGAAGGGGTTATAGCAAGGTTAGGTTAGTTACTTTGAAGGGGAGGCTCACCCTCTGACACAAAAAAAAAAATTAAAAAAAGCATAAGATCTTTCAACTTGAAACTTTCAGGGTATAACCATATTATCAATGTCGACTTTAGGTGAGCAGGAGAATGTGGTACGTCATGACGTCTGACGGTATGACGTCATAAGGTTTTTCATGACGTCACAACTTCCTGTGTTTTTTTCTTTTTGTCGTAGACACCTGCTTCTACATGGAAATACTCAAATACCATACGAAGAGCGTGTAATTTAGTTTTTTTTTTTATTCCCAATACATAATGAGTTATCGAGGCCATAAAAAGCACCTCACGTGATGTCACGCCGATCGCCATTTTTGTAAAAATAAAATTCCCTAACACCAAGTTTTTAACTTTATCGAAAAAACAAAATAACAAGATGAAGGCACAACCAATAAGTATTAACATGAACGTTTACAAGCAGTTTCAATCATTTTTCAATGTTTGACAATTTTTATAATGTAAACATTTCTTGTTTTGAGATACAGGCGTTTAAAGTTTTCAGTGCAATGTAACGTAGCTATTTATTTCATGATTGGCATTATTTTCACACACAAAGCTCTATAGCTTATATTGATACTATACACAACAAATCTACATATAATTATAATATTTACTACCTTCGCCCCCCATCCTTCCGCCCCCCCTTCCCCCATCCTTCACTTCACCTTCGTATTTCCCACATTTTCTTGAGCTTCTGCTTTCTTGTAAGCGTCATGGTGATCTTCAGAGTTTGGTACAACCTTCAGAGCTTGTTGTAACAACAAGAAATAATAGCGTTGATAGCTATTGACAGGCCAGACGTTGACAGCCTGCAGCACACAGCAGACTCCCTTGGTATCTTTAGGGTGACTGATATGGTGGGGAGAGGGTGGCAGGCGGCAGGAGCCGCAGGCTATTGCTGCCAGATGTCTCTAGAATTTCACTCACACATACAACTCAGAAACACGGAAGAAAACAAAGAAAAACGAGCTTTATATACAGAAGCACATGGCCCATACTCGCGCGCGCCCTTTAAACGGTTACGCCCCTTCTCCCTTTAAAAGCCACGTGGGCGGCATAGGAAGTTCGCGGGCGATTTAATTCGCATTCCTATATGTTGCTACATCATGTACGCTTGAAATCCGCTCAAATCTCAATTTTGATTTTTTTCATATATTTTGACCTAATCAGAGGGTGAGCTATAACCCTTTAAGGGGTTATAGTGAGGTTAGGTTAGTTACTTTTAAGGGGTTATAGTGAGGTTAGGTTAGTTACTTTTAAGGGCTTATAGTGAGGTTAGGTTAGTTACTTTTAAGGGGTTAGAGTGAGGTTAGGTTAGTTACTTTTAAGGGGTTATAGTGAGGTTAGGTTAGTTACTTTTAAGGGCTTATAGTGAGGTTAGGTTAGTTACTTTTAAGGGGTTAGAGTGAGGTTAGGTTAGTTACTTTTAAGGGGTTATAGCAGACACTCTACAACAAGATACCTCACTCGCGGTCCCTCCAATGCAACTTGTTATCCGCCGACGGTGGCGCCGCCGTGCGGCAGGTGTTAAACCAGCCTGCTGGCCCCATTCACCTGCTGCATATGACCAAAGAATATTCACTTCAACTCTTCGCCATTTAAAACTTTGCGAGTCAACATTTACCATGAAACATAATAGAAGCGCAATTTTATTAGCTTTCCATTGATATTTTTTGTTTTCTGATAAATGAATTACAACCATGCATACATTACCGTTAACTAAATAAATAACATCATCAATCGGGTAATTTTCCCGATTGATGTTATTTATTCACTTATATATTTCGTTTTCTAATAAATGAATTAGCACCATGCATAAATTAGCGTTAACTAAATAAATAACATCATCAATCGGGAAAATTACCAGATTGATGATTATATTTATTTAGTTAACCCTAATTTATGCATGGTTCTAATTCATTTATCAGAAAACAAAATATATCAATGGAAAGCTAATACAATTGCGCTTCTATTGATATATTTCATGGTAAATGTTGACTCGCAAAGATTTAAATGGCGAAGAGTTGAAGTGAATGCATATTTCTTCAGAGTCTCGTAATGGCATTTCTTTAGCGTGTTTTACTGTTTTTTATTTGATAATATTATAGAACAAACATTTACGAAGATAACATTATATCATATACACACAAACCTCGTTTTCCCGGACTAATAGGGGGGAGCACTGGTCCGGGAACTGCAAAAGTCCGGGAATCGCAACAGTTCGATGCCATTTTTTTTTTTTTTTTTTTTTTACCCACATTACCCACCCCCGGACGTTTATCCTACTCTAGTATTTATTGTCCGGCAACCACCAATATCAACTACCCCGCCGCGGACTTTTACGTCCGCTGAGCATGCTGCCACCTGGCGGGAGGCAGCAGAAAGTGTTCAATAGTCTCAGAGATGTTCTTGCATCAGGGGCACTGGGAGTCAGGGGATTGACGGAGGCTGTGCAGGTGAATCGTGAGTGTCGTGTGCCCAAATGTAAACAATACGACCGCTGAGCATGCTGCCACATGGCGGAAGGCAGCAGAAAGTGTTCAATAGTCTCAGAGATGTTCCTGCACCAGGGGCAGTGGGAGTCAGGGGACTGACGGAGGCTGTGCAGGTGAACCGTGAGTGTCGTGTGCCCAAATGTAAACAATACGACCGCTGAGCATGCTGCCACATGGCGGGAGGCGCGGACACTGACCAGGGGTGACAGGAGACGCTCGGACCGCCGGACAACTTTGTCAATTTACGAACAGGACCAGGCATTTCAACGTATAAAAGAAAAAAAAAAATAATTTAAAAAAACCGAGACTGACATATCCGCGGACCTCGGATTTTGTCCGGCAAATCTGATATCCGGGAAATGGAGGCGGGAAATCGAGGTTTGTGTGTATACTGATAAACCATAGTCTATATGATTTTCATTGATAGTCATATGCAGCAAGTGAATGGGCTAGCAGACTGGTTAACTCCTGCCGCACGGCGGAGGTCGATTTCACGCGCACCACAGGGCACCCCGGAGTGAGGTACTATCTTGTTGTTGAATGTATTTGGTTATAGTTAGGTTAGGTTAGTAAGATTGCGGGAGTTATAGTGAGGTTAGATTAGCAACCCTTAGGGGGTCCATGGGGGGCGCAGCCCCTTCTGGCTAGGAAGGTTAGGTTTTTCTTTGACCTCCTATGACCAGCAAGCTTGATGGCCTTATGGAAAACTTGAGTTTTTGGGTAGGGAAGGCAGACACGACTCATTTATTGCTCTCCCAAAATTGTCCAAATCTATACATATATCAATTAAGGAAAATTCCCTAACAATGGGTATCTACCGTAGATAACAGTAAAGTCGCCACCTGCAGTGATGTCGCCAGCCGCCAAATATTACGAATTATAGCATCACTACTGATTTTTATGTGCCACTGAAGATGATACACAGTAGTTTATATCATGACTATAATCTACTCTGTTTCAGCGTTGTTTTATGCTTTGTAGCTGCAAGTATAGACGGTTTCAAATTTCACTACGTGGTTTTTTCTCGGGCGACGATGACAGCGGTACGACACTCAGTAAATAAACACTAGATGGCAACTCTACTGTTGGTAGCCACTTTGTAGATATTTTTGTCATTTGTTCATTTATAGCCCTACTATGACACAGATGAAGACACAAAATGACACAGACTCTCCAGATAGTCCCTTCTAACTTTCCTGAAATCATGGATGTAGAAATGTAAGTATTAACGCCACCACACGTCTGTAAACAGAAAAAAAAGTTGTCCTGGCGACTTAACAGTTATCTACGGTAGGGAAATCCCTAATTTAGGGAATTCCCTAGATTTATACATATAGTGACTTTGATGATTTTTTGGGGGGGAGCCAAAAATCAGTTATATTTGCTTCCCCCACCCAAAAACCCCGTATTCCCGCCAGTTCCCCAGGCTTGTTGGCTATAGGGGAAGATGAAAAAGATAGGGGTGAAGGACTTCTTCTAAAGATTTACCCCAATTTACGGTGACAGGATGGTTCGACGGAATCTGTTTTCGACGACACCGTCAAAACCTCCAACATGGTGCATCGTCGAACCTTCCAAGTCATTGCCGTCGAACCCTCTCATTCATTCCCTTCATAATATACGACACTTACAAATGAAATTGACTGACATGTATACGTATTATATACATAGGAACATAAGGATAATGACCGAGGGTGTTCAGTCTGATTTAAAATTCCTTTCATAATAATTTTTTGACCTTTCATCATGCGCAATTTAACTTATCGTTATTAACGCAGCTCTGATAATCGGACAGCTCTGATAATCGGACGAGAGAGAAAGAGAGAGAGAGAGAGAGAGAGAGAGAGAGAGAGAGAGAGAGAGAGAGAGAGAGAGAGAGAGAGAGAGAAGAATTAATGGAGGGCGAGGGCAGGAGAGAGGGGGGAGGGGGGTCGGCGGGAGACAAGGTCATGTTACCGCGATAGGAAGAAAGAGAAGTGGAGGAAGATGAGGAGGAAATAAAATATAGAGAGAGAGGGAGAGAGAAGGGGGGGCGATAACCCCCCCTTATAACGTGGTGTTACCACGTCAATATAATATATTCATGGTGTTACCACGTGAATAAGGTATAACACCCTTATAACGTGGTGTTACCACGTTAGGGTGGGATACTCTAGGATAGACATACGTATAGACATATTGGAAGTTTCGACGGAGTTCGACGGTACCGTCGAAACTTCCTTTTTTTACCGTCGAAAGTGCATTCCGTCGAAACTTCCTGTAATCCAATTTACCCTCACATAGGTAGCCTACAGGTTGAAAGTACCAATTTTCCCCATTCAGTTTTGGCAGCTTTCATCATTATCAAGAACGGTAAGATATAAGGTTATAATGGAGGAGAGTTTCACGTTCGTTTTCAGAGACACCAACTATTTTTTCTTGGCCTACAATAGGTGCTTGTTCTAATGGTGCTAGTTTTATTTTGCGCAAACAAAAAAAAAAAAAAAAAAAAAAGTATATTTTGTGGTTAAGGTTAGGTTAGGTTTCTTTAAAACCTGTAAGGTTAGGTTAGGTTAGGTTTCATTAAAACATAAGGTTAGGTTAAGTTTCATTTTTTTTTTCCATTTTTTTTTGGTTTGCGCAAAATAAAACTAGCACCATTAGAACAAGCACCTATTGTAGGCCAAGAAAAAATAGTTGGTGTCTCTGAAAACGAACGTGAAACTCTCCTCCATTATTACCAGATATAATCGCGCAACTAGGTAGTACATGCCATAATTACCTTAGTTTTGTTCCCTCTGCCACCATCACCACCAGCAGAAACGCCGAAAAAATCAGTCAGCCTCAGTCCACAGCAGTCTTGTTCTTGTTCTTGTTTTAGGGCTGCGAGGATCCCTTGGGGAACACTATGAACTATGATGCTATCACAGGCGTGGTAGTTGACCTGTCCTCAGGAAGGCACAGGTGAGGCGGATGACTGCGTGTTACCTTTATCCTTCTTCTTCTTCTTCTTCTTGTGACCTTTTTTGCTTATTATCGCTTTGTAGGTCCTCTGTCAAGCTCGAGGTCGAACTTAACATACATCTTCCTTCTTGCCTCTCTGCGTGCCTTTCTTTCTCTGCCACCTGTGGGGAGAGAAGGGCACAACAGGGCAGTATATACATAGATATAAGTCCCTCCTATCACCTACCCTCCTATAGTAGGGTCACTTAGGGCGATTCGCTTCACATTAGGTGAAGGAAGTATTTTGAGGGTCTTATCCTAAGCATTTTGTGCCGCTGAATCCGAAAATCGTAGTTGGGTCACTCGTTAGCGGTAAGTTTTCGCGCAATTTGCAATTTGGCAATTTGGCAATAAAATTGGCAATTACAAATTGCAGAATGAGAACCAGACGTCGTAGAGACCTCGTTTTGGACTCAAATTGAAGCTTATTAAGAGTGCATAAAATGTTATTTAGTACTCCGTGGTTGTATCTGTTCGCATTACTGAACTATAATGGAAATTAGAGATAAGTGGAAAAAAATGGAAAAAAATATAAAAGGAATAATTTTGGCCTTAATTTCACATCAAAAGTCATGAAATGTTTCTGGCTGTATCTGTTCTCATAAAGGCACTACCGTCTGATTAATAGAAAATGGTAACTTTTCTCTGACTGTCCCCTCATGGTCGTATTTTATGACATACGGTAATGAAATTTCGCAAATAAATGTAAAATTTCATTGGCTATAATTTTAGAAATAGCATTCGATGAAATTATTCATTCGGAAGTTCTGCTACGGCATCAAAGCACCACAAGGACAGCCCAGCGGTCACGAAGAAGACACACGAGATGACCAAAGAGGTTGCTGGTCTTCTTCGCCAGCATAACCCTTCACTCGCGAGAAAGCCCAACTCANATGCTGCTGCCGGTGCTGCCAGGCGTGGATGAGCGCCTTGAAAGTATTTTCATAGCTTTACTCATATGTATGAATAATAGCAATGCAAATGTGATTATATGTCTAGTACATTCAACTAAAATAATGAAATTTCATTGCATACCAAGCAGTAATGAGTGAGCCTGGATACTTACTACCTCTCCTAATACCAGTCCCGAACAGTCGTGGGCGAGTGTGCCAAATCCCTGATGTAGCGCTAGTCACTGTTTACCTCCCATCATAGCTACATGGTCTGGTTGTGTTTGTGATTATTTCTCATTTATTTCACGTGTAGGAGCGGACCAAATTCAGCATGTAGTGCCAGTCACTGTTTACCTCCCAACATAGCTACACGGTCTGGTTGTGTCAAAAACCATGCATAAATTAGCGTTAAATAAATAAATAAAATCATCAATCGGGTAATTTTCCCGATTGATGATGTTATTTATTTACTTATATATTTCGTTTTCTGATAAATTAATTAGCACCATGTATAAATTAGCGTTAACTAAATAAATAACTCATCAATCGGGAAAATTACCCGATTGATGATTTTATTTATTTATTTAACGCTAATTTATGCATGGTTCTAATTAATTTATCAGATAACGAAATATAGCAATGGAAAGCTAATAAAATTGCGCTTCTATTGATACCCTTCATGGTAAAAGTTGATTCGCAAAGTTTTAAATAGCGAAGAATTGAAGTGAATATTAGGTTCATGCATATTTCTTCAGTCTCGTAATGGCATTTCTTTACCATGTTTTACTGTTTTTTATTTGATAATGTTATAGAACAAACATTTACGAAGATTACAGTATATCATATATACTGATAAACCAGTCTATATGATGCGTATATATATATATATGAATCCGAGCGGCCCTCCGACTTCAGGGCAAGTTCAGGCCTATGTGCAACAGGCCGATATTCCGTGCGCAGTCCAGGTATACAGTGGTCTATGACTATATATATACAGTGGTACCTTGACTTACGAGTTTAATTCGTTCATGGATCGAGCTCGTAACTCAATTTGCTCGTATATCAAATCAATTTTCCCCATGGAAATTAATTGAAATACCATTAATCAGTTCCAGCCCCAAAAAAACACCCCAATTTTTTGACTGGACTGCACTCACCCTCCGCCATTTGCATTCGCCTGTGTTTACACTCTGTGTATCAGCTGTTGGAAACTGCTGTAGGTGGAACTGCCGCTAAATGTACTGCACTCACCCTCCGCCATTTGCATTCGCCAGTGTTTATACTCTGTGTATCAGCTGTTGGAAACAGCTGTGGGTGGAACAACCGCTAAACGTACTGCACTCACCCTCCGCCATTTGCATTCGCCAGTGTTTACACTCTGTGTATCAGCTGTTGGAAACAGCTGTGGGTGGAACTACCGCTAAACGTACTGCACTCACCCTCCGCCATTTGCATTCGCCAATGTTTACAGTCTGTGTATCAGCTATTGGAAACAGCTGTGGGTGGAACTACCGCTAAACGTACTGCATTCACCCTCCGCCATTTGCATTCGCCTGTGTGAGCACAACACAACAGAGATGCTTCCACGGCGAGGTAACCACGTGAAGTGAATGAGTGAGACGCGGGATGCTGGGCAGATGTTGTGGCGTTCGCTGCGCCAACTAGCAGCGGCGTATCTGAAGCTCGCTCGAAAGAAAAGAAGAAGAATCTCTTAACTCGGATTTTGGCTCCCAACACAAAGCAAAAAATTGACCGAGCGACTGCTCGTAACTCTGAAAACTTGTAAGTTGGGGCACTCGTAAGTCAAGGTACCACTGTACAAGGAGGTCCCGTTATACGAGCATTCGATATACGAGAATCCGATGATACGAGATGTGTAAATTAGGGTCTATTTTCAATATACGAGATCGAAAATCCAATGTTAATTCAAACTGGGGTGAGTAAAATTACCAAGTTATTTACTAAAGTAAATTACAAGTTATTTACTAAAGTAAATTACAAGTTATTTACTAAAATTATAAAGTAATTTACTGACTATATGATTTTACCTAAGGTTGTACGATAATCAATCTGATGGTGGTGGTGGAATTGTTATTCTTCCTCCTCTCTGTACCCACGGCTGAAATGGCATATTTAACACCTCACACACACCCTACCACGTATATAACACCACGCTAACCCTAAATAACACCTATAACGGCATTAGAAACACGAGTTATAGTGGTTATATGAGGCCTAACACAAGCGGCCTGCCTTTCGGCGACGCTATAAGACACTGTTGTTGTGAAGGCTACGAACACATTTTATTTCAACTGCACTAATGCACTACTTTCGCCACTGCACTAATGTCGCCAGGCACAATATATTACGAATTTTAGCATATATACTAAAAGCTCGCTTTGCTCGCTTGGACAATGAGTTAAGAGACGAAATATAACTTTCTGTGCCAAATTTCTTCCTTTGCGCCTGTATCTTTCTTGCCCACATATTCGTGGAAACATTTTACAAGCCTATATGACACCTGATTTCGGCTGAAATAGGTGTCCAAGCTCGCTTCGCTCGCTTGGACAAAAATATGATAATTCTGGTGGCTCGGTATGACAATGTGGCCTACAAAAATTCACAGCCCTGGACAATGTACAATGATTCAGATGCGCAGAGACGAGTTTGTGGGCAGTGGAAGAGGTCTGTGCACCCCTCCCTTGTCCCTTACCTACCCTACCCTCTCCAGTCTAGTGTATCACACGGCGTCCCGAAGAGTGCATACAACGTCTTTATTGCTTGTATGTATTGTGCCTTGTAAGTCGATTTTAGTGATTTGCTGGTTTACTTAATGTGCTTATTGTGACTTATTTGTGCTCTGTCCTACTGTGCTGTCACACTCTTAATTCACTGTGTTTTGTGTGGTGGTGCGGTGGTGTGGTGTATAGAGCCCTATATCTGAGAGTTTGAGAGTTTGTTGTGTTTGCTATAGTTTATTTTAGCTTGAAAAACATGTCTTTTTATTTCTTTTCTTTTTTCTTCTTTTAATTGATGGGGTCCTGGAACCAAACCTATATTTTACCATTAGTTATGTGTTTCGTTATACGAGATTTCGCTTTACGAGTATGCCAGGTGGAACCTAACTGCTCGTATCTTCGGGACCTCCCTGTATATATATACAGTGGGCGCCGTAGATACTGGGGCCCCTCACCCACGCGAGCGCATTTGAAGGGCACCAATAAATATTGCCAAACCACCCTCTATGGTTAGATTTGGTATATTTCGATGACATGTGGCACCCCTGTAGGCTCTAGTGTACCCCCTGGAGGTGATACGGGAGTCAGTAGCAGTAGCTTATTGTGTGTCTGGGGTCGTATCTGTTTGGCTTCAGCGGCCGCCGCACACAAAGTCGGTGGGAAGTAACTACACTAAAGTTACTCTTATTGAACCATAATACTCCTTTCCACTGTTCTACGCTCCAGTTATTATGTTGTTTTGCAAATGTGAGCGTTTGCGATGCATTTTGCCAGTCAGTAACGGTTTTAGGGCGGTTACCCTGCTTGGAAGGTCAAGGTGGTGTTTGCGGCGGTGCTGGACCTTTCGGATGTTCTGGGTACATGGATATTAGTTCTTTTGCAGTTAATCTTGGATTCCGAGGCACTGCAAGCTTTAGGATTTTGTCTGTAAGCTGTGACGTTTTTCTCTTACGCCTAGATCGTTTCTTATACTGAGGAACAACTGTTGGTGGTAGGTCCCTTGCCTGCTTACACAGCCGCTGAATGGTGGACCTTCCACGAACTGTCCGACGCATTATCTCACCGACAGGCACATTTTCCTCACGTAAGGAAAGTATACGAGCCTTCTCCACATCACTGAGCTGGGTAGGGCCCATGTCTGTTCACTGGTTGTGTACATAGCTGGGTACAAAGGTGGGGTGAGTAAATAGCTGCGAGCTTGTGATCACTCAGCGGAACAAACGTCCTCCCACTCTGGAAACTGAGGAGCTACTGACTCCCGTATCACCTCCAGGGGGTACACTAGAGCCTACAGTGGTGCCACATGTCATCGAAATATGCCAAATAGAGGGTGGAAAAAACCACCCTCTATGCCATAGAGGGTGGTTTGGCAATATTTACTGGTGCCCTTCAAATGCGCCACGCGTGGGTGAGGGGCCCCAGTATATATGGCGCCCACTGTAGTTAAAGCAGAAAGCTTACCGAGAGGTGTCACTCGGGCCGCGCCATTTTGGATTTTGAACAGGTGGCGCCGCTATGCGGATGGTGCAATTCTTCAAAAGTGTCACAATGCTTATATCATTACTGTGCACGGTGTTGTGCCTTTTCAATACCCCATGACGCAAATACACACAAACCTCCATATCCCGGACCTCCATTTCCCGGATATCGGATTTGCCGGACAAAATCCAAGGTCCGGGGATATGTCAGTCTCGGACATTTGAACGTTGAAATGCCTGGTCCTGTTCGTAAATTGACAAAGTTGTCCGGCGGTCCGAGCGTCTCCTGTCACCCCTGGTCAGTGTCCGCGCCTCCCACCAGGTGGCAGCATGCTCAGCGGTCGTATTGTTTACATTTGGGCACACGACATTCACGGTTCACCTGCACGGCCTCCGTCAGTCCCCTGACTTCCACTGCCCCTGGTGCAAGAACATCTCTGAGACTATTGAACACTTTCTGCTGGCTCCCGCCAGGTGGCAGCATGCTCAGCAGACGTAAAAGTCCGCGGCGGGGTAGTTGATATTGTTGGTTGCCAGACAGTAAATACTAGAGTAGGATAAACGTCCGGGGGTGGGTAATGGCATCGGCCTCTTTTTTTTTTTTTTTTTTTTTTTTTTTTTTTTTACCTGCGATTCCCGGACTTTTGCCGTTCCCGGACCAGTGCTCCCCCCTATTAGTCCAGGAAAACGAGGCTTGTGTGTATATGTAGTATTACGTTAAAATAATGAACTGAAGTGGTGTTATTGAATGTATTTTTTTGTTATTACACCTTTTGTTCCTTTTGTATTTCATAGCGAAGCCCCGGCATTCCAATAAATTGTCTCCAATCTCAACACCCTCTCCCCCCCACACACATTTTGTTTTGGCTGAAGTCAAAATGGGTGGGTGGTGATCAGTGGCGTAGCTAGGTATTTATCATTGGGGGGGCACCTGGGGGGGCACAGCTGACTATGGGGGGGCACTAGATGAGCCGAACAAGCCCATACAGCTGGGGAGTTTGGTGGGGACTGGGGACTTACTTTCACTTACAGTGCCAAGACCCCCCCCTTGCATATTTTGCATTCTGACCAATATCAAGAGTTTATCTGATGTCGGATGGACTATGGAAGGTTATTATATTTTATTCTAGGAGTGTGTGTTGAGTACTGTAGGGTATCATCCAGTTGCTGATGGAAAACGAAATAAAGCAGTCATGACCAAAAATTAAATACATATATTACCACTTATACAAAGGAAATAACAATTGTCTGAAATAAAAAAAAGGCAGAATTAAGGCGCATGGCAAGAATTAATTTTTCCCACTGAGAAATGAAATA
>JACEEZ010021146.1:90351-125351 GCA_016584305.1 Chionoecetes opilio | reverse complement strand
TCTCTCTCTCTCTCTCTCTCTCTCTCTCGCTCTGTCTCTCTCTCTCATTGCCAGGTGAGTGCAGTGCTTCACGAGGTTCAGTGTGCAAGTGGAGGTAATTACAACACCACCACCAAGACGCAGTACAACACTTTGGGCCACGCGGTGCTGCCTGACGTACGATATAACCCATTACAACCTTGTTAACGAGGCTACCAACCACCTCAATCGCACATACTCCCCAAAAACAGAATAATTTACGTGCTGTATTTAGTGTACAATTAAGCATAAGCCCCCAAGTTTGCGCATACTGATCATGCATACATTATACATGATTTATACATATTTCCCATGCACTCTATTTTTTCATGTTATATTGTAATAAGTAAACTGTACGTACATACATACATATACGTAATTGGAAGTCGTAATAATTATCCTAACTTATACATACATACATACATACATACATACATACATACATACATACATACATACATACATCAACATAACATACATACATACATACATACATACAAAATACACACAACACACGCACACAAACACTCACAAAAACAACATTCTCACCAAAATCTGTATTGATTCCCTTCCTCCTCCTTCCCTTTTCCTTCCTCTATCCCCTGTTCTTCCCTCTTATTCTTCTTCCTCTCTCCTCCTTCCCTCCACCTGTCAACAGCGTCAACAAATGATCACCACACCCTACTCTCTCCTGTCTCTCTCTGATAGGCCATTCATTCCCGGATAACAGTTGAACAAGCAAAGTCTCACGTTTGTTCTATTTTTTTTTCAACTGTTAAAAGGTTCAGTCTCGTTTTCAGTTTCGAGTCACAATTAAGTTTTCTTGAGACTTTTATAACTTTTCTGCTACTTAAGTCCTTCTCAGAATCTTTGCTTAATTATTTAACGAGGGAGACCAAGTGTATGTACTGTAATAATTCATTCATCCTCTCTCTCTCTCTCTCTCTCTCACCACGTCAAACACAAAGGTCTGCTTCCTACACTCGCTCAAGGTTAACTGATATGAGAATCGCCTTCACACACACACACACACACACACACACACACACACACACACACATACACACGCACACACATACACATACACACACACATACACATACACACACCACACATATTGATCTAATCATCTATATATCGTACTTACACGTGAACGTTCTTGTATTACGCAAGGGTACATTATTGGAAGTTGAAAAACTTACACATGAATTATATTGAAGTGGCTAAATCTATGTACAGTTTTTTCTTTTGTTTTTCTGTTTGTTTGCTTCTACTTTTGTACGTCTGTTTATTTGTCTGTCTATCCCTGTCTCTCAAGGTCTATCAAATTACCTGTTCACTAATAGAGAATCATTCATTCTTTATTACGACACACACACACACTAGATTCTGAGATGGACAACCCTCATTCCGCAAGGGAAGAGGGGCAAGAAATAACATCGATCAAGTATGACCTTTACAGTACCTTATTTCAAGGCTCAAAGTCATTCCTTGCATTCAACTACTAAATACAATTCTCAATATGGGCTTCGGCAAGGGAATCTGTGCCTTGGGGGAGTAGGTTATAAGTGTCAAATTGAAGTGCTTTGTGTTGTTAAGTATTTAGTCAAGCGAGTGACTATATTTCGGTGTACAGGTAGAGTTAGGCAGGTATTGAGTATTGATTACCACCATGAAGACCTCTGTTGATACTTTTTTACCTATACTACTACCTACCACCACTATACTAATAATGTTACTATACTACTACTACTACTACTACTACTACTACTACTACTACTACTACTATACTACTACTATTACTACTACCCAATACATCTACCAACACGGCCTCCTGTCACTCCAACTCACACCATTGCCTAATAATTCACCCAATGCCGATACTTCAACCACCACCACCACCATCACCATCACTACCCCGTTATCTATAATCACTGCCACGTGTGCACGCGTCGCCCACAAAAGTGTGAGGTGAAAAGGGACGAAAACTGTTCTTTGGTTAATTAATCAAGCCGCGGGTCGTGCATCATCCTTCCATTCACCACTTTCCTTCCCCCACCTTCTATTGAGAGAGAGAGAGAGAGAGAGAGAGGAGAGAGAGCAGAGAGAGAGAGAGAGAGAGAGAGAGAGAGAGAGAGAAGAGAGAGAGAAGAGAGAGAGAGAGAGAGAGAGAGAGACCCCCTTCACCCACGACCTTCCTCCACTCCACATCCATTTCTACCTGCATGTATATATAAAAATATTCATTTTTTATAACTTTCAACCAAAAAAACATTGCTATAGGGTCCGTGGTGATCTATTTCCTACCAACTGTTCTCTGCATCTGTTCCGTCACTTTTTCCTGTCTTTTTCTTCCTCGTTTCTCCTTTTTTTTCTTACTTTTCCCTTTTCATATCGTCCACTTCCCGTTTTTCTTTGATTTCCTTTCATCTTTTTTTCCCTTTCTTGCGAAATTTCTTGTCAACCTGTTCTTCCCATTTTATTGTCTTCTTTTGTGTATCATCCTCGCTCTCTCTTCCCTTTGCTTCCTCACATTTCCTTGCCCATGTCCCTTTCCCTGTGTCCCTTGCTAGCCAACGAGTCTCTGCCCAGCTGTCACCTGAGCAAAGGGAAACAGGTCAAATATTCTCATGGCTACAAGACTATTTCTCCCGTTACTCATTCGCAATGGGCCCCAGACATAACTACGTCACGGTTTGTTTACATCGGTGCATTGTGGGGATAAGGCGGGGTCGCCGCGGGTGGACCTACGAAGGGAAAACTACGGCGATGGAAGAATTTCGAGTTATTTTGCGCGAAATTGATATTCCAGGTGCTATATTACTGTGCTCTGTTCTCGCTGACAACACTATAGAGAAGACCTGAGGTAATGGCTGATGTGCAGAGGCTTCTAAACCAAGAAAACAGAGTCATAACAGAGCCTCGTCAAAAGGTAAGCAACTGGTAGGTACGTAATGTGTCCCTACACTTGCTTACTCTTAATGAGACTCTGCTGTGACTGTTTTCCTGGTTTAGAAGCCTATGCACATCAACCATCACCTCAGGTCTTCTCTATGTTGTCAGCGAACACGGAAATATAGCACCTGGAATATCAATTTCGCCCAAAACAACTCTAATTTTTTTCATCGTCGTAGTCTTATCTTTGTAAGTTGTACATATTCATGGTTATGATAGTATTAAAATACCTATTAATTGAGTTCCTTTTGTTGCCTTTCCTCATAATAAGAGTGCTACATCATAGTTTAATGTTACTTGACGAGCCATGAATACTCTTGAGTCTACACCAACATCACCAACCTTTGCTTTGATTATCTTATTACTCCATCCATAACAAGTTGCATAACCACGGTGACATTACCCATCCTTGCCTCATGGTACCTGGTACTGTCGTCTACCGATATTTTTATCCTACACAAATCGGGAAAACTCGCCGACGGTAATGGTTAGGTTAGATTTTGCTTTGATTTATCTTATTACTCCATCCATAAACAAGTTGATAACCACAGTGACATTATCCATCCTTGCCTCATGGTACCTGGTACTCTCGTCTACCAAAATGCTCGTCCCTACACAAATCGGGAAAACTCGCCGACGGTAATGGTTAGGTTAGGTTACCGTTAGGTTAGGTAAAGGTCAGTTAGGTTAGGTATTCATAATCACAGGTAAAAGCTTATTAGTTATATATAATAATAGTTATACATACATACTCCACTCCATACACACTCTTTAACCCTTCAATACATCCCACATTCCCTCCCAGTCTACTCTGTCATATGCTTTGGTATTAGTTCAGATGAACACCGAACTCACTTTGGTGGACGAAACTATTTTTTTCTGGTGCGTTTTTATGTGTTTTGAATGAATCTGCTAACCATTTCTGTCGCAATTTTTTTTTTTTTATTATTATTATTTTTTTTTTTTGTAGGTAAAGGTTAGTTTTTTTTTTTTTTTTTTTTTTTTTTAGTTAGGTAAAGGTTACGTTAGGTATAGGTTAAAGGTTAGGTTAGTATAGGTTAGGTATGGGTTAGGTTAGGTATAGGTAAGGTTAGGTTAGGTTAGGTTCAATTTTTTTTTTGTAATTTTGCAAAAAAAAAAAAAAAATTGCGAAAGAAACGGTTAGCAGATTCATTCAAAACACATAAAACACACAGAAAAAAAATAGTTTCGTCCACCAAAGTGAGTTCGGTGTTTCATCTGGATATTTATCTATGCCTTCTCTAAATTCATGAATGCAGCATACATCTTCTTGTATTTTGATAACATTGTCTTAATTATCATTCGCATATCTAAGATCTGATCTACACAACCTTTCCCAGTTCAAAATCTGCCTTGCTCCTCACTAACCTTGCCATTTGTGATTTTTTGTACTCTTCCAATTATGATTTTACCATACAGTTTGCCTCATCACTGTGGAGTACATGATGACTCAATGAAGCTAAATATAAGCCAACCTGGTAACAACATTGCCAATCTAGCTAATCACAGCCCTGGAATTATACCACATTTACCACAGCTTAGATAACCAGCTTAGGTTACCTAACGGTATCCTAACCTAACCATTACCGACGGAGTTTTCCCGATTTGTGTGGGGACGAGCATTTCGGTAGACGAGAGTACCAGGTACCATGAGGCAAGGATGGGTAATGTCACCGTGGTTATGCAACTTGTTTATGGATGGAGTAATAAGATAAATCAAAGCAAAATCTAACCTAACCATAACCGTCGCGAGTTTTCCCCGTTTTGGGTAGGATAAAAATATCAGTAGACGACAGTACCAGGTACCATGAGGCAAGGATGGGCAATGTCACCGTGGTTATGCAACTTGTTTATGGATGGATGGTTACCGGTCATTTCGCCCACACGTCAATTTGCCCACAAGACATTTCGCCCACATGTAAGAGTCATTCGCCCACTCTAAAGTCATTCGCCCACACGATCCATGTCACGGAGTCATGTAACTATATCTTCCTCTGGCAGAAATGGAATGAACCACCAGTAACCTTGGGCGAAATGACGGTAAATTTCTAGTGTTTGCCCATACTCTCCCACTTCCCCCAAACAAGTTTGGGGACCTGTGGGAATGCGGGTTTTCGGGTGGGGAACAAATTATGCGTCGGAACACGTAATTAAAGTGTTGTGTAGGGGGGGTACAATTCCCTAGATCTAGGGTAATTTCCTCATATCTAGAGAAAATTGCCTAACCAAAATAAACCTAACCTAACCAAAATTAACCTACCCTCGCAGGGGGCTTGACCCACCGATAACCTAACCTAACCAAATCTAACCTAAGCTAACCTAACCTAACCAAATCTAACCTATGCTAACCTAACCAAATCTAACCTAATCTAACCTAAACTAAACAAATATAACCTAACATCCTAGCTCCTAGAATCCATAGTGTGGGCGAAATGACTCCATAGTGTGGGCGAATTGACATGTGGGCGAAATGACTCCATGGTGTGGCGAAATGGCATGTGGGCGAAATGACCGGATACCGGATGGAGTAATAAGATAAATCAAAGCAAAGGTTGGTGATGTTGGTATAGACTCAAGAGTATTCATTGGCTCGTCAAGTAACACTTAAACCATGATGTACCACTACTTATTATGAGGAAAGACAACAAAAGGAACTCAATTAATAAGGTATTGTAATACTATCATAACCATCAGGGGCGTATTTAGGATCTTGAGGTAGGTAATTTGCTGAGGATAACTTTCGAAACATGAAATTAAAATAAAATTAAGACAATCTGAGTTGGGGTTCAACTTCGTTATTATTTTTATTTTCATCAGTAGGAGTAAAACCCTAAAAAAAAGAGAGCTTTGGCGTGATGAAGATGTCATATATATTGTATAGTCCCAATGCTTTGTTCCGTACTGAAATCTGACCAACCTCGGTCTTATAAATACTTTTTAAATATTTCTACATCACAAAGGACTGGCCAAGGACACACAAAAATGCACTTGGAAAAAAATGCACTTCTGTTAACTGTGTGTCTTGTCCATCTGATATTCTCTTCTTCACCTCTCCAAAAGGTCTTTTGGTGTCTCCTCTGTCATGCACTCCTCATCTCCTCTGTTCTCCCCACCTCTCTCATGTCCTGCTCAGAAAAAGGATGTCATCAGCATACGCTAAGTAACATCAAACCAAATATCTTGTTTTTTACTATAATTTTATGTTGGTCCAGTCAGAGCTTATCTTATTTTTGTGAGAATAAAAAAAAGAATAAAAAAAAAAGATATTTGAGATCCATAAAACATTCGGGGCTACAACCCCCAATGCCCAGACCTAACTACGCCCATGCTAGTACTACCTGCGTTGCTACTACCGTAGATAACACTATAGTCGCCAGTCACTTGCCACTACACTAATGTCGCCAGGGCACAATATATTTACAAATTCTAGCATCACTATAGACTTTACATGCCACTGAAGACATGTAGTGTGATGTACATATAAACTTCTGTGCATGCCTCTTCAATGGTACATAAAAGTCTGTAGTGATGCTAAAATTCATAATATATTGTGCCTGGCGACATTAGTGCAGTGGCAAGTGACTGGCGACTATAGTGTTATCTAGGGTAGTGTCACCGGCGGGTAGCCTCTTCAGCAACACCCGGCCACCCTTGAACGACCCTCAGCGCCACCCCGTCACACCCACCTGCAGGACGTCTCGCTGCGCCACACAACATAAGGCACAAGCACGTCCACCCAACGTGAACAGGAAGAGGGATTAAGTTATGGGCGCAGGCTGGCTGACCTTCCTTTCTTGGCCTTGGATTAATAGACACTATAAAGACACTTAAGACAGACACTTAAAGACACTAATAGACACTTTGAAAGTCTATTGATCTTGCGTCCACCCGCAACACAGCACGTGACGCGGAAGCCAAATCCACTTTCGTCGAGTACTACGCCAGTACGCCATAATCGACCCCGGTAAAAATTTAGTTTGACTGTTGCAAGATTCGCAGATGAGTTTTTTTTTTTTTGCTTGATATGTGATACTTTCCCTAATAGAGATAGTTTTTTCCTATGCAAACCTAAGTGTTTTTTGCAATTCGAATAAGTGATGACAAATTTCTAATAATACACTTAGACATTTTGACGGGGAGAAACACGCTCCAGTTGTTAAAGCATCAAAATAATAACCTAATCAAACCATTAAACTAACCTTCTCTAACGTTCTAACCTAACCCCTCAAACTAACCTAACCTAACCATGATTTTTGTTTGTTTGCACATTTCATTGTTACTTTCACACTCGTTGTGACTGTAGAAACAAAAGAAAGGTAAAAAATACTTGAATCCAGACCAGTCATGTTCTAATTAGCCTCGACGACAACTGCGGCAGACAGATGACTACGGCGAGTGTAGTACCGTGGATGACGTTTGCGTGGGTGAAAGACGTGTTATAGAGACGGATGAATGGTATGCGTATGCAGGGGCTGAAAATGAGGTGAATATAATGAAGTGATAATGTGACAACCGAATTTAGAGATTTTGTGGAGCTGAATGCTGATATTGCGTGGGAGTGATATTGGATTGATGATTGATTTAATGCCAAAAAGGTGGAAATGTGCCAGACATCAGAGGTCACATGACACTATGGCAAAACATAAAAAAGTGAAGAGGTTATAGAGAAAGAGTGAAACGGTGAGGGGAGTGTACATGATTGGGTTATGATTTCTTATTACTCGGAAAATATAATGAATTCTTGTATTGAGCAGTAATGTATTAAGTGTAGGAATATGATTGGAATAGAGATTTATGTTCTCGATGCTCCAGGTGGTGATGATTACAACGGTGTATACCAAGGTTACAGCGCAGTGTTTTGTGCGTGCGGGGAATACATGATGGAGTATTATGTTCTCGATGCCAGGTGGTGATGATTGCGTAGTGTATACCAAGGTTACAGCGCAGTGTTTGTGCGTGCGGGGAATACATGATAGAGTGTGTGGCAACTGCATCCCGTGCGTGGTGGACTGAATGAATAATACAGGCCAAGGTGTGCCGGGAAACCCTAAATGGACCCATTTACTCTACTTGAGGTAACGATAGATTGGAAATCTTCAAGACTCATATAGTAGGGCAGTGATGCTGAATTTTCCGATGTGAGCAGTATTTTTGATGATGCAGCCATTTTAAGTGGAGGAAAATTTGGGCGCCCTAAAACGACCGGCGCCATGCTGTGTGACGTCAACAACACAGGGTTGTCAAGCGGCCGCAGCGGGCCGCTCCACAGTAACATTAACTTGCATTACCCACTACTACCGCAAGATGGCCAATAATCCTCCTTCAAGTTTTGTGGTAGGTTTTCACTGTTTGTGAATATATAAGTTGTAGTTTTATAAGGAAGAAGTTATTAGACAGGGACAAGTGACCCATGACAACAGGCAAGTGATGACTTTAGGCATCGCAACTCCTTACAAAGAGCTCAAATGAACCTACAATGACATGTAGCCTACAGCTAGACAGATATACGAACTCATAGAAGAACAGGTAGAATGAGAGCGCCTTCCACCTGCACACACACACACTAAGAAGTAAGCAAGTGGTAGGGACACATTACGTACCTACCAGTTGCTTACCTTTTGACGAGGCTCTGTTATGACTCTGTTTTCTTGGTTAGAAGCCTCTGCACATCAGCCATTACCTCAGGTCTTCTCTTTAGTGTTGTCAGCGAGAACAGAGCACAGTAATATAGCACCTGGAATATCAATTTCGCGCAAAATAACTCGAATTCTTCCATCGCCGTAGTTTTCCCTTCATAGGGCCACCCGCGGCGACCCCGACTTATCCCCACAATGCACCGATGTAAACAAACGTGACGTAGTTATGGGTAGGGTCCATAGAAAACGAATTTACATCAATTTTATATCTTTTTCGTAACAATGCTCTATTTTGTTTATCATTCTGGGTTATACTGAAGTAGTTTCTTTCCTTCTCCTCTCTCTTCTCTCTCTCTCTCTCTCTCTTCTCTCATCTCTCTCTCTCTTCTCTCTCTCTCTCTCTCTCTCGTTCCTTGATTGGTTTTAGGGACATAGCGAACCGAAGGCAACAATGTGGTGTATTCGGAACAACATTACTACCAACAACACCACATTCCTAACAGCCACTTCACTCACACCTGACCCTCTCTATTATTTACCACCACCACCATCCATCCACCCTCCCACAAGACCGTTCCACCATTATTTTCCCATCACCTTCCCTCCCCATTCCATCACAGTCATTCCAGGACGCAAATTAAGGCATTTGCACCAATCTCCCATTGCTATCACCCTTTCCACTTGTCTCTTGGGGCGTTCATCCCTGCGCCATCATCATCATCCCTGCACCATCATCATCACCCCACACCACTATTACCATTACCACTATCCACCACCATTCCGAGTCAAAAGACCATCACTGAGTGCCATACGAACGGTTCCTTTTCATATGTCCATGTGTTTGTGAAAGGAGAATCCAGTGTGATGTCAAGTCTTATAATATGCCGGACTAAAAAATCATATATTAGGGAGTTTTATATATGGTACCTGCCTCTGCCAACGCCTCGCTATATATAAATCCGGGTTTTCCCCCCTCACGCTAAAGGGGAAAAAGGTCTCGTCAAATATATTCCCCCGTCTGAATGAGTCATCCTTTAAAAAAGGAGTAGGAATATTCACATTGGATCCAGCGCCCCTTGTGAGTAGTGTAGCTAATGGAATCCGGATTCACGACCATCAAAGGATCACCATAAATTGGGTCTTGGGATGTGAACATATTTTTTCCCTTGGTCCAATACCTAAGGGTCGCCTGGACGTCTAAGGGTTGATAAAAACCAGGGTCATGTCGCTCCTAATAAGGCAATGATGCGAGTGAGCTTTGAGTTGCCTTTAAAGTATGATAAGGAAGGTTTGGGGAATGACCCTGGATAGATGGTCATTGATGGACACCCAAAGGGTTTTCTATTGAGTGACGCGACCAGATGATACCAGAAGACTTGTGTGATGGACTACCTCTAAGACAATTTTTATACATCACAAGGGCTTAAAGCAACAAAAATCCCGCTGTGCTGCTAGACCCTAAAATGCAGACAGTAAGAAATTTTCAGGAATTTCAAATATAATCTAAGTTTCCGTAGTTATGATTATGGACTTTGATACCACTGAAGTCTTCCATCATACTAAGTTCTATCATACAGCCAAGTAATCAAAGTTAAAAAATAGGCTCTAATCATCACGCTGTCAAAATGTCTATTTACGTGGCTATGGCAAGTATTGATGGTCTTAGAAAATGGCATCCAGCCTTTTCATTACAGACCGAGTGTCTTTGGGTAACTCATCTCAAACTTACGAAAAATGCCTTATGCTAAGAGACCCCAAACCTGGAACACTCACTGCATAATACTATAGCAATGCATCTCTTCACCACATTATCAACCACCCGTAAACGTGAAGTGCATTACTGGGGGTGACTTTTTGGTGATGTTAGCACCAAGTTACCTCTCTCCTCCCCTCCCCTCCCCCGCTCCCCCTCCCCCACCCCAACCACACCACACTCTGTACTCAGCGTTTCCTGACACAATGACGTCAACAGTTTCCTTCCTTCCCGCGGCCCTTCCCTCCCCCACCTCAAAATTCGGAAGTCCTTCATTAGCAGGCAGAAAAAGAAAAAAAGAAAGTTGCAGCCTCATGTTAAAAGGTTTATTCTGGTAATTAATCACATCTAATATTACCTTTGTATAAAATGTTATGTGTTGATATGAAAACGTGATAACAAGGGTGATTCCTAACGAACCTTGTTTATTAATTCGTTTTTTTTTCATCCCAAAGGAGAGTTTTAGTTGTTAAGTTCTAATCAATTACTTAACAAAGAGTGGCTGAACTTTACTGTACTATCGCCATCAACACAAATAAAAATAATCATCTTATATTCCACCAAAAATATAATTTACACAAATATTGAAGATTTAAGTGAACGACGAATCTCTCTTCTGTTTAACTCGCGTTCTAAATCACTGTAATAGTCACCCTTCCATCTCAGCAGGCAGCGTCCGTTTTCTATGAGCAGCCAGAGCTCTTTGCCAGACGGGGACTGATGCGGGGTTTGCCGACGGACCGAGCCAGGACAACATTCTCCTTTCCTAACCCTATAGTGTATTCCATAAGGTCTTTTCCTAACGGCCCTCTGCTCATCACTGTCCCAAGGTTAAAAAAAACAGTAAACCAAGGAGGTATTCAGGCAAATCCACACAACTGCATATTATAAAGTTCTCTCTTCCTGGATATGAGTGGAGGGAAAGAGGACAGCAAGATCTTAGGGATAGACATGCACAGAGGAGCATATTTCCCGTCAATGTAGGTCAAGTGAGGCTGCCAAATGTGTAGCACTGATGAGACTCATTTGTGTGTGACTGTGTGTGTGTGTGTGTGTGTCATCACCCATGGTCTTGTTCACGCGGGTCAGACTCGCGATCGCCAGTTTCACCCTTCCAGTGCGAGCTTGGAGCTCATTATTACCGATCTTAGGGTAATGCTGGGACCTCACACACAACACATCCCCTCCCCTTGTTCAAGGGGGACAGTAACCGCCCGAATTTCTCAGTAGAAAAATCCCCGGAAATGATCGTACGCCGGACCACAGAATGGTGTCAGCCGCTCTAACCCACCGAACCGTTCAGGCGGTGTGTGTGTGTGTGTGTTCGGATGGATGGATGGGATAAGAGCGTTCTATAAGTAAAGATCTAATACAAGCGGCTCCCCCTTGCTGATTATCATTATTTTTCTACATATCTAAGAAATTCGATACGTGAATACAAATAACCAACAATTCACGTACATATATCTATGAGTTATATTTCCTGTTATTATTATCATCACGTCATCATAAAAGACACGTGGAAAATAGTAATAAAGTAAAACACCTCTGACTTATATAAAGGATTTTCAAGGCTACTCCAAAAGCGGCGAAAACTTCCAATACACAAACAACATAGTTACAATAAAGTTCATAATACAGTTCGTGCAGCGCTGCGCCGCGACGCTGTGCCAGGAAAGTATCTGCTCGGCACTCTACTTGACTTGCAAAGCAGCCTCGGCGACGCATTACAAGCAGCCGTCACTTTCATGTTCCTCTGTGTGTGCACCAACAACTCTTACTCACTTTTTTGGTAAGACTAGATGGCGCACTTACAAACTAGTGCTCGATTGTGAGGACGCCTTCAGACAGTTCCTGAGATCGTACACTGGTCGTGGTGTCTGGCGCCGCACACGTAACACACTTGGGGAAAGGAAACTGTATAGGGAAGGTTATATATATGGTAAGAAAAGGCAGTGCATCATCAGTGGTTCGATAGCTTGCCAACTTGATATGGATGGTGCGTTAATTCTTACGAGTTCTTGAATGACGCTTTGCTTGATTTTTTTACGTGATCGACGCTGGTGATGGTAAAAAGGAACAAGAGAAAAAGAAGATGATACTGAGATGACACTTTAGTTCTGTTGAGGAGGCACTACTCATAGAGGCAGTACACTTTCACATATTATTATTGCAACGGTATACATAAAAAATGAATTCTCAGACCGAAATGGCGTTGCTGAGGTCTTTTCGCTGGATATTGAATAAAACTTAGGTGACAGTGATGGGTTATGGTTCATTAAATTGTTTGTTATTACTTACATGCCTTTATTTCTCACCCATTTGGAAGGCCTGGGCAACGTACGTGTGTAGCTTTGAGACAACTGCTGTAATTCAGTCTCTATGCGACTTCTGCGACGGAAAGAAGCAGTTGAGTGGGTGACAGGACGTAGAATTATAATAAAGACCCAGCAAAATGTGTGCTTTGGGGGAAGAACAATAATTTTATATACTAACTATAAGGAAAAAAGACTTACCACTACACTAACCAAGCACTAAGTTTACGTTGACTTTACACCAGGTTAAAAGATACACATGATTTTAGCTGATGGTGAGTTTGGCAGGGAGTTCAAGCGTGCAGGAAGCGGGCTGAAGGTGGGCGGGTGTGTGAGACAGGAAGAGAGAGGGTGAGTGACGACTGTGGGCGGATCCTAGGCGGCTAAGGGTGGTTTTTGGGGAAGTTTGGCGCCTGTGTGATGGGAGGTTCTCGGCAGATGGCGCAGAATCTATGGTAAGAAAAGGCAGTGCATCATCAGTGGTTCGATAGCTGTGCCAACTTGATATGGGAGGCGCGTTTAATTTTTATGAGTTCTTGAATGACGTTTTGCTTGATTTGTTTACGTGACCCATCTTAACCTTATCTTATTGTGGGTATATATGTATAGAACTGATTCCCTGACTATGACCCTTTCTGCCTATATTACCTAATCTTTATTAATCGAGTTTGTTATTACTATGCTTCATACGGCTGATATTAAATTAGAGGTTTATTCTATGTTCTTTAGATTCACAATTATATTTTTTCTTAAACGTAATGAATAAACACACTTCCTAAGATAACGATAAAGATAAAACATACTCAAGATAAAATGGTCGCCAAACGTTTTCGGGAATTACTAGAAACCTTGAAATTTGTACAGTAAAGCAAAAAAAACAGTGGTTCCAGATTAGGCCTATGACAACTGTGCCACGGCTTCATAAAGGAGAGATGTGTGTGTGTGTGTGTGTGTGTGTGTGTGTGTGTGTGTGTGTGTGTGTGTGTGTGTGTGTGTGTGTGTGTGTGTGTGTGTGTGTGGTGTGTGTGTGTGTGTGTGTGTGTGTGTGTGTGTGTGTGTAGAGAGAGAGAGAGAGAGAGAGAGAGAGAGAGAGAGAGAGAGAGAGAGATAGGAGAGAGAGAGAGCGAGAGAGAGAGAGAGAGAGAGAGGAGAAAAAAAAAAAGAACCGTGAGTAATTCTGCACACAATGTTGTCTGACTGAAACAGGACACAACATCATTACTAACGTCCGGTACACCCTCACCCCCCCCCCTCCCTTTCCCTACCTACCACAGGGGCACGTCTACTCCCTCCCCTCCCTCACCCCCCCCCTCCAATCGTCCCCGCACGTCAGAGAAGCGGCAACATACCAACACTGGAATTGCCTATTTGTCAAACTCTCCCAAAAAAAGAATAAAAAAGTCCCGGTAAGCGTTTTGTGGTGCGTCCGGCAACATTTTCCTGACCTAATTCAGCCTTTTAATGAACATAAGAACATAAGAAAATAAGGAAGCTACAAGAGGCCGCGAGGCCTACACGTGGTAGTTCCTGTCACCTAACACTACCTACATCCACCTTTCATCCCCATCCATGAACCTATCCAGCCCCTCTTTAAAGCTCCCTAATGACTCCGCACTAACTACCTGTCTACTGAGACCATTCCATTCATTCACCACCCTATTTGTGAACCAATTTTTCCCCATTTCCTTTCTAAATCTACGCTTTTCCAGCTTGAATCCGTTACTTCTTGTTCTACCCTGGTTAAAAGCCGTAAGAACTTTTCCTACCTCTCCTTTATTAAATCCCTTTATCCACTTAAAAACTTCTATCAATCGCCCCTTACTCTGCGTCTCTCGAGTGAGTGTATTTTAATAACTTTAATCTTCACTCATAACTAAGTTAGCATCCCTTGTATCATTTTGGTCATCCTTCTCTGCACTGTTTCTAACAAGGCTATATCATCCTGTAATATGGAGACCAAAACTGAACCGCTGTCTAGGGAGCNCGGGATGGATTCTCGGCAGTGCGCGAATCTATGGTAGAAAGGCAGTGCATCATCAGGGTTCGTGCTTCCAACTTGTATGGAGCG
This sequence comes from Chionoecetes opilio, assembly GCA_016584305.1. Lineage (NCBI taxonomy): Eukaryota > Metazoa > Arthropoda > Malacostraca > Decapoda > Majidae > Chionoecetes > Chionoecetes opilio. The sequence continues at coordinate 110,585 of JACEEZ010021146.1, read as the reverse complement.
CGTATTTTTGATTCTTGAATGACGTTTTGCTTGATTGTGTTTACTGACCCATCTTAACCTTATCTTATTGTGGTATATATGTATAGAACTGATTCCCTGACTATGACCCTTTCTGCCTATATTACCTAATCTTTTATTATCGAGTTTGTTATTACTAATGCTTCATACGGCTGATATTAAATTAGAGGTTTATTCTATGTTCTTTAGATTCACAATTATATTTTTTCTTAAACGTAATGAATAAAACACACTTCCTAAGATAACGATAAAGTAAAACATACTCAAGATAAAATGGTCGCCAAACGTTTTCGGAATTACTAGAAACCTTGAAATTTGTACAGTAAAGCAAAAAACAGGGTTCCAGATTAGGCCTATGACAACTGTGCCACGGCTTCATAAAGGGAGATGTGTGTGGTGTGTGTGTTGTGTGTGTGTGTGTGTGTGTGTGTGTGTGTGTGTGTGTGTGTGTGTGTGTGTGTGTGGTGTGTGTTGTGTGTGTGTGTGTGTGTGTGTGTGTGTTGTGTGTGTGTGTGTGTGAGAAGAGAGAGAGAGAGAGAGAGAGAGATGAGAGAAGAGAGAGAGAAAAGGAGAGAGAGAGAGAGAGAGAGAGAAGAAGAAGAAAAAAAAAAAAAAAAGAACCGTGAGTAAATTTCTTGCACACATGTTTTCTGACTGAAACAGGACCACAACTCAGTTACTAACGTCCGTTACACCCTCACCCCCCCCCTCCCCTTTCCCTACCTACCACAGGGGCCACGTCTACTCCCTCCCCTCCCTCACCCCCCCCTCCAATCGTCCCCGCACGTCAGAGAAGCGGCAACATACCACACTGGAATTGCCTATTTTGTCAAACTCTCCCAAAAAAAGAAGAAAAAAGTCCCGGTAAGCGTTTGTGTGTGCGTCGGCAACATTTTCCTGACCTAATTCAGCCTTTTAATGAACATAAGAACATAAGAAAATAAGGAAGCTACAAGAGGCCGCGAGGCCTACACGTGGTAGTTCCTGTCACCTAACACTACCTACATCCACCTTTTCATCCCCATCCATGAACCTATCCAGCCCCCTCTTTAAAGCTCCCTAATGACTCCGCACTAACTACCTGTCTACTGAGACCATTCCATTCATTCACCACCCTATTTGTGAACCAATTTTTTCCCTATTTCCTTTCTAAATCTACGCTTTTCCAGCTTGAATCCGTTACTTCTTGTTCTAACCCTGGTTAAAAGCCGTAAGAACTTTTCCTACCTCTCCTTTATTAATCCCTTTATCCACTTAAAAACTTCTATCAGATTCGCCCCTTACTCTGCGTCTCTCGAGTGAGTGAATTTTAATAACTTTAATCTTCACTCATAACTAAAGTTACGCATCCTTGTATCATTTTGGTCATCCTTCTCTGCACTGTTTCTAACAAGGCTATATCCATCCTGTAATATGGAGACCAAAACTGAACCGCATAGTCTAGGTTGAGGCCTGACTAGAGCCAGATAAAGCTTTAGAATACTTCCGCACTTCTACTTTTAACACTTCTGGTAATAAATCCTATACTCTATTAGCTCTATTTCTGGCCTCAATACATTGTTTCCTAGGTCGGAGGTCTGGGCTCACCCTCACTCCAAGATCTTTTTCACCTTCTGATCTTTTCCAGCGATACATTGCTTATGGTGTATCTATTACCAGGGTTTTTTCTACCAACATTCATAACGCTGCATTTATCAATATTAAATTCCTCTGCCATCTGACTGCCCACTCGTTAAGTTTATCTAAGTCTCCCTGCAATATGTTTACATCAGACTGTGATCCAATAATCCTACCTACCTTAGTATCATCAGCAAACTTGCTGATATCACTGCTAATCCCCCTATCCAAGTCGTTGATGTAAATCAAAAATAGTAATGGACCCAAAACAGACCCTTGTGGAACTCCACTTGTCACCAGCCCCCATTCAGATTTAGAACCATTAATTGTAACCCTTTGTTGCCTATTACTTAGCCAAGCTCTGATCCAATGAAGAACCTTCCCATCTATTCCATGAACCTTAACCTTATTTAAGAGTCGCTCGTGTGGTACTTCGTCAAATGCCTTACTAAAGTCCAGATATATTATATCATAATCCTTATCATTATCTGCCATCTCATATACTTTCCTATAAAAACTCAATAAATTGGTGAGACATGACCTACCCTTGGTGAATCCATGTTGTGAATCATTGATCAAACTATGTTTATCTAAGTGCTCTCTAATGTTTTTTGCAATAATAGATTCTAATAATTTACCCACCACTGACGTTAGACTTACGGGTCGATAATTTGACTTTAGTCCTCTGTCTCCCTTCTTAAATATGGGAACAACATTTCCTTTCCTCCACAATAATGGCACATCGCCTATATCAACCGATTTCCTAAAAATGTGCACTAACGACTCACTAACAACCTCCTTCCATTCCGTTAATACCCTGGGATACACTTCATCTGGTCCTGGCGATTTAAAATTCTTAATTTTATCTATACCCTCTTCCACCATTTCCCTAGTTATCACAATATCTTTGAGTTTCTCCTCATCGCTTCCTTTGAACATCTGTTCACTATCAGGTATCGTCTGTGTATCATCCTCCGTAAAAACACTTAAGAAATAATTATTTAGACGATTACACATATCCTCATCCGTATTTAAGACCTCACCCTGTCCTGACCTTAACGGCCCAACTAATTCCCGTCTTGGTTTTATATACCTGATAGAACCCCTTTGGGTCCCTTTTCGCCTGTCCTGCTACTTTAATCTCATAATTGTTCTTAGCAACTCCGAGTTAATTTCTTCACTGCCCTTGCCATCACGTTATACTGTTCTTTGTTTACCAATATCTAACCGCTCTAATTACCTCCAGGTGCCTTCCTAATCCTTCATAATTGGCCTTTCCAGCTGTCATCGCCCTGTCCTTACCTTGGGAAAATTTCTTCCCCTCCATCCCACACCTCTTATTAATAACCTCCAGGTGTCTTCTTAATCCTGCATAATTGGCCTTTCTGAAATTAGGTATTCGATGCTTATTGCCACTTAATTTTCCAACTTCCCATTTTAAGCTAAATCTGATCTCATAATGGTCACTATTATCTAAATTTCCACCGACCTCCACATTTGTAACTAAATCGTCTTTATTTGTCAGCAATAGATCTAGAATATTATCTCCTCTAGTAGGCTCCTTGATTTCTTGACTTAGGAAGTTATCCTGGATTATATTTAACAATTCATCTGCGTCGCTGTCACCTATGATTAAATCCCAGTCTATATTCCTAAGATTAAAATCTCCCACCACGCATAGTCGATTATATCTGCAGGCCTTGTTTATTTCTTCCCATATAGGAGCTGAATCCTCTTTACATAAGTTTGGAGGCCTATACACTACACCCAAAACCATTTTCTCAGTTCCCTCCGTAACCTCTACCCATATAGACTCTCTGCTGTCATCTGTTTTCATAACATTATTAACAGAACACTGCAATGTATCCCTTGCATAAAGCGCAACTCCTCCACCTCGTCTGCCTACTCTGTCCTTGTGAAATAATTTATACCCAGCTATTTCGACTTCCGGATCAAATACCTTTCCTGACATAGCCAACCATGTTTCTGTTAATGCTATTATTTCAAAATCCTCTACACTATTTATTCCTCTCAGGAAATCTATCTTGTTTAAAATACTCCTACAGTTTGTATAGTAAACCTTCAAGCAACTTCTCTTCTTTTTGTCAATTTTCCCTTTATCTTTAACTAAACCCCTCCCCTCTCTCTTCTTACGAATCACTTTAGTTCCCTGACTTCTGAAACTCCTCCTAGTGTTGCAAGTTTCCTTTACCTCGACCCCAGTGTCTAAACCCCGGTTCTCAATCTTAAAAAAGCATGCAGGGCATCTACCTCCCTTTCAAGGGATTCAGACAAGATCTGAACTCCTTTCCTCGAAAAGTGCACCCCGTCCCTGCGGTAGAGGTGGTTATGCCCGAAAAAGAGGTCCCAGTTGTCGACAAAGGCCCAACCATTGGCTTTGCAATGAAGTGCCAGCCGGCAATTCAAAGCAATAGCCCTGGAGTACCACAAGCCGTCAACAAAGCGTCTTGGAAGGACACCACACACCACAGGGAACCCACCCCTGTCCCTAACTTTACCTAAAGCTTCCTTTTAACCCCGTACAATTCCTCCTTCAAACACCCCAAAATTTTTCCCCCCCAGCGCTCGGCACGTTTGGGCTTTTTCCCCCTTGGTCCCCATCACTCAACTATCTTTCACTACATACCTATCCCCTTCCCGGTAATGCAAGGTGGTCTCATTTATCGCCAGCATGCAATGCCAATCCCTGAGGCTGTTGAAGAAATACAAATTTTTGTACAGGCTCTTCCCGTTCTGCATAAATGGAATCTTTAAAACATGTGTTGGATATCACGATTTTAATGATACCTTGTATGAAAGTTTTATCTGTAAAAGGCATAAATATGATAGTTGTAGGAGACATTTGTAAATATTCTGATTAAGCTAAATTGACGACCTTTTATGTGTAATTTTTTTTTTCGGTTTAAGTTAAAAACATGAATGATACACTTACGGGGCGAGGGGGTGATTCGAGGTGGTGGGGGCGGAACCCCAGTGTTGCGTTCGGGGGGAAGCACAGCCGCCACAGAGGGGGGAAGGCGTCGGGAGACCCTCCGCCGTCAAAAATTTTCCCCGGGGAAAAAAGGGTTTTGCGGGGAATATTTATAAATTTTTTAAATAAGCGGATATTGTTGTAGGTTTTATTTTGTCGAATAAACTAGACATAACCCTCAATATTCTTTTTTTTTCTGAAATTGACACAATCCTGGTAACAGAACGATATGTTAATTAAAGTTTTTTCATTCATGGTTCAGTTTTCCCTTTTTACTTCGTAATGCAAAGGGTTTTAAACCTTTCTAAATATTGTTTATTCGGTCTTAGCAACATGAATAACACATATAGTAACAATTTATGGTAATGTTACTTATCTATCCATGCTTTAAATTTTAAATATGTGAATTTTTTGAAAATAAATGCTGATATTATGAATTGTTTTTTTTGCAAAACAAGATGCTTTTTGATGTGGGTCTAGAAAAAAACCAAGTTCCATTAACTAGTTTCCCTACCCAAAACTCATAAGGATGTCTAAAACCAATTGTAAAGGAGGGGCCGTGACAGGGGCGCACAAAACTATTACCAAGAATTTTCCTTTTTTATTTTAATCATTAATTGAGCGAGGGAGGTTCTGGCAATGCTTTTACGGGCTGCTGTGGGAAAAACCCGGCTTGGTACATTGTCATGTCCGCCTTTCGCCGCCCCTTTCCCCTCCATCCTCACGACGAAACCTCTCCTCTGTGACGATGTGCACACCGCTTATCACCGCTCACGGTCGGGTTGACCACTCCGCCCTCCACATCACTCGGGCAGGGGGGGGCCTGGAACATGGTGTGGAGTAGGGTCTGTATAAATCACGGGAACTAACGATTATTTCAGGTTAGGAAGTGTTTTGTTGGTGATGAAACTGTTACCCAGCGTGAAAATGATGGAGCAATACAGTCGGGGGGTTTACTTTGGGTAAAAATTTAGAGTTTGTGTGGGCCGGGGGGGGGGGGATTTGCTCCCCCTACAAGAAAGGGGACACCACCGGCGACCAGCTGGTGGTGATAAACATAGGGAAGCCGTTGTGCGTAGGATTCCGTGGCCTCTTCTTTTCCCCTTCCCTGCCGGAAAAAAAAATGGGGTTGAAATATAAAATAATTTGCAGATGGATTTTCTAGTGCCCCTTTTCTCACAATGTAAGCTTATAAAGGAAAGGGAACGTTCAACATACAAATTCATACAATTCCAACATTATAGTTTGTACCCAAATCCTCTTATTGATAAGTAAAAAATACGTTTCCCCCCTAAATTTAAAATTTAACACAATCTTTTTTCCCAGAAAAGAAATCATTGATAAACCCCACCTCGTAAAAAATCATTTTGGTAAAGAAAAAAACTCGGTCAAAATTCCCCAAAGGGAAAATTCCCTTTCAGGTAAACACGGGTCACGGTTTGGGGGAAAAAACGGGTTCACAATAGGGGGTGATGTTGGGAAATGGACAAATCGTCGGTTAAATGCGGAGTCTATTGGGGTTTTTAAAAAGGGGTCTGGATAAATTCAGGGAAGGGGAAGAGGGGTGGATATGGTTAGTTGGTAACAGGAACTACCCGTGTGGTCTCCGGGCCTCTTGTAGCTTTCTTACTTTTTTATTTTCTTATGTTCTAGTTCCTTGTATTCCTTTTTAGATTTTCTGGAATAGGCCCCACCTCTGTGGAACTATCATAACAATTAAAAAATTCACCTACTACCTACTCATCGATGGGAAGGTTTATGGAGACGGTGTGGGTCTAAAATTTATCGGGGTGGTGGAAAGTTAGCGATGCTTGAAGCCCCACAGCGGGCCCCGGAGAGCGGCAGGTGAGGGTGACTTGGCCCCCCAGGGAAATTGCCCACCACAACCAAAAACTGTAGCTAACCCACAAGGAACCAGTAATGGGGCCCTGCATTGGAAAATAAATACAGGATGCCGGGGCTTGTAAGTGTGGAAGGGGTCGAGCCTTCGGTGTTAAAACCGAGGGCGTTTGTTTTAGGGATACCTGCTGGGACAGGGAGTGTTTCTCGGGGCAAAAGTGTCTTAAGGAGGCACGTCACTGAGGAGCCACACAAATAAAAAATTTTGAGGGATAAGAAATTGAAGGCCTGTTTTATTACTATAAAGGATTTTGGGGAAAATTTTCTTTTGTCATTTCAAAAATTTTAAATACAGAAAATCACTTTACATTTATTCGATTTATTCTCGTATTGATCCCACTTTTACTTTATCTTTTCGATGGTAATTCCACTAAGTTCTATTTGTGGTAAACCATGATATGGGGAATCCTGCCAAATTCCTTAATTTCGACCCAGGGGGGGGAAAATGCCGCTGGGAAAACTCCCCCAAACCGACCCGTAAAGCGTGGTGACGCCGTAAAGGGCGTGGAAAGACTACCCGTTTTCCCAAAAGCTCCCCTTGCCACGGCCACCACCCCCCCGATGGAGGCTGCAGATTGAATATTTTCATCCTGTGGCCAAATATTTTCCCGGGGTATTTTAAACCTTTAATACAATAAATGTCGCCCTTAAAAATTTGGATTGTGTCAGCAGCCCCAAAACCCGTTGTTATGATTTTTTATCAGGGACTGGAGTCGTCTTGACAGAGAGAGAGAGGAGAGAAAAGGAGAGAGAGAGAGAGAGGGAAGGAAGAGAGAGAGGAGAGAGAAGAGAGAAGAGAGGAGAGAGAGAGAGAGAGAGAGAGAGGAGAGAAGAGAGGAGAGAGAGGAGAGAGAGAGGAGAGGAAAGAGAGAAAAAAGAGAGGAGAGAGAGAGAGAGAGAAAAGAGAGGAGAGGAGAAAAGAGAGGAAAAGGGGAGAGAGAGAAGAGAGAAGAGAGAGAGAGAGAGAGAGAGAGAGAGAGAGAGGGAAGAGAGAGGAAGGAGGAGAAGAGAGAGGGGAGAGAGAGAGAGAGAGAGAGAGAGAAGAGAGAAGAGAGAGAGAGGAGAAGAGAGAGAGAGGAGAGAAGAGAGAGAAGAGAGAAAAGAGAGAAAGAGAGGAGAGAGAAGAGAGAAGAGAAGAGGAGAGAGAGAGAGAGAGAGAAGAGAGAAGAGAGAGAGAGAGAAGAGAGAGAAGAGAGAGGAGAGAGAGAGGAAAGGGAGAGAGAGAGAGAGGAGAGAGAGAAAGAAGAGAAAAGAGAGAGAGAGAGAGAGAGGGGAGGGGAGAGAGAGAGAGAGATAAGTCCATTTTTTGGTATAACTTAAAATATGATGTAGATATTATGTGGTTAGGGCCTTTTTCAAGAGGGAACAATAATTAGTGATTTTGTATTTTTTTTGGCCCTTATTGTCATTATTTTTTGTAAATACTGTGTTTAGTTCTATTGTAGGAATTTATTGGTTCTAGAGAAGCAAGGTGTCCAATTTTTCTATGAGAACTAGACTTGAATAGAACTAGACCTTAAATACAAGGCCAAGGATACAGAAAAACGTGGTGGAAGTGACACATGTTTGAGAAGTCATTTTAGAGTAGCTTGAGACGGGTCAAAACACTGTAGAGGATATTGACATGACTCACTTCTTATGGACATGAATAGCAAAATGTATACTCACAGAGGATCTTTATCACACGAATGGCAGAGGAGTCACTGAGACCTCTGAAGTAGGAGAAAGGCTTGAGGATGTCCTCCCACAGTACGCAAGCGACAGAGTTTCCGATGGAGGAGAAGGTGCTGAGGTCAAGTGGAGAGAAACAATCACAAGAGGACTGAATGATAAGTCGTCAAAAACGTAAGGAAAGACAACATGTTAAGAAATAAAGAAATCCTTGAAGAATTTTGTAGTCGAAGCTGAATCCAAGTATTTGTGAATGAATGTTGGAAGGTCATCAAGCTAATTATATATTATCACAAATAATCATATAAGGAAAGACTGCGTGATTGTACTACTGAAAAAACTGCAATACGAAATATATTGTGAGGGAGAAAATAATTAAGAAACAGATGAAAGCTGTGGTAACTCTATTAATTTTGTCCCTCATTAATCTTCCTCCTCGTCCACGTTATGCTTAGTCTTCCCTGCTTCCTCCTCATGGCAATACGAGCTCCATCCTCCCCCTCAGTCGCCGCCAGTATTGAGGAAGGTTTTGTCACTCCACCCCCCCCCCCCCCCCCCCCCCCCCCTCTCATCTGTCTGACTTCCTAATATGCGGGGGGGGGGGGGGGGGTAGCGGGAGAGGAGAGAGAGATCCTGCAATGACGCCCTAGGCCCACACGCCCGATCCCCTAGACGGGGGGTGAGGGGGGGTTTGGGGGGGGGGGGGGGGGGGGGGGGGGGGTGGGGGAGAGAGGGGGGGGAAAGGGGAGAAGGGGGGAGGAATTTGAAAAAAAATTTAAAAAAAACTAAAGGGGAAAAAAAAGGGATTTTTTAAAAAGGAAAAAAAAAAAAAAAAAAAAAAAAAAAAAATTTTTAAATGTATGGGAAAAAAAAAGAAAATAATTTGGGAAGGAAAAAAATTAAAAAAAAATTTAAAATTTTTTTTTTCCCCTATTAATTTTTCCCCAGTTTGCATTCCCCTTTTTTGGAAAAAAATACCCCCTACCCCCCATTTTAAATTTTGTCTTCCCCCCCCCCCCCCCCCCCCCCCCCCCCCCCCCCCCCCCCCCCCCCCCCCCCCGGGGGGGGGGACCGACACCTCACATATCTCTCAATGTCGAGCTTAGGAAAGGCGGGATGTGGAGTGGGAGGTGAGGGTGGCGGTTTAGGAAGTGGGAGATAAAGAGTGATGTGATGTCGTAAAAAAGAAGGGAAAGAACATGTAGAAAAGAACCTGAAGATGGGTAGTCGAAGCTGAGATCAAGTATTTGTGAATGAAAGGAGAGGTCATCGGGGAAATAGGATTAAGAATAAATTGAAGGAAGAGATGGGATGTGGAATGAGGAAAAAGGACTGCAATACGAAATATATTGTGAGTGGAGAAAGGAAGTAAGAAGGCAGATGAGAAGCTGTGGGACCATAAAGTTTGTGATACCTATGAGAGTGGCCGCTGGATCAGGGACGTGATATGCTAGTTAGGGAGATACGATGGGAGAGACGAGAGCTCCCCCTAGTGGGCCGAGTAAGGAGGAGGGAAGGTGATGGAGTCACATTAAGCGAGCCAATGTGGAAAGAGAGACCGGACACTCGACAAGATAGTAGAGACTGATGACTAAATGCGGTGAGTGGTGTGTGGGTGGCGAGAAGGTATGTGGAGTGTGGAGGTGGGAGTGGTGTGAGAGGGGAGAAGAGAGAGGAGAGAGAGAGGAAGAGAGAGGAGCGAGAGAGGGAGAGAGAGAGAGAGGAGAGAGAGAGGAGGAGAGAGAGAGGAGGAGAGAGAGGAGAGAGAGAGAGAGAGAGAGAGAGATATGTCTAGTCTTCCCTGCTTCCCCTCCTGTGGTTACCTGAGTACCGCGCCATACACGGCCGCCATAAAGAGCCCAGACACGCCCGGGATGTGGCCCAGCTTGTCGGTCACCAGGAAGGGAAGGATCTGGTCTGCTTTCTCGATCTTGCCTGAGGTAAGAGGATCGCACGTGCTGTAGACGGCATAGGCGACCATACCAGAGAAGAAGAACAAGATCCACATGCACCAGATTCCCGGCAGGAAGAACCACATGAGTCTGCCAAAGGAAGGTATTGGTCTTGAATATGTTGGATATGTAGTATGTGGACAAATTCTCTCTCTCTCTCTCTCTCTTGATATATATAAACTTATCTGAAGAAATTGCATAGTATTGAAAGTGCGCATTAAATGAAATCTCACCCCTTTGATATTTGCAGGGTTCTGACGGAAGCAAGGCGTTGGTAGGCGACCTGGGTGAGTCCAAGGGTAGAGGTGCAAAGGTAGAATCCGAGAATGAATGTGGACCAAAATGTGTGGCGGACATGTGGGTTGGTGTCCATGCTGGGAAGGTACAGAAACACAGATGTTTGATAACGTTGTACATTCATAGCACGCTTTACCTTGTGTATCTTGCCTCACTTCCTTATTTATAAGTATTTTCTGCGCCGGCATTTTAGGTAAATTGTTATTACTACATTTGATAAACTGATCTTTATCATCATCATCATCTTTGTCAGTACTTTTTATTGTTATCATCATTATCATCCCGAAGCAAAACTTGCCCCCACAAAGTCCCACAAGGCCCAACAAATGCTTCGCCTCCCCAGCAGCCCTCAATATCCCCCAGGAGCCTCTCCACTTACTTAGTCCATGGGCCAACACCCAAAAAAATACACATGTCGGTACCATTTTGAGAGACAAAGGCTCACTATATTTTTTTTAAAGATCATCCATCACCTTGGGCACATTTTTTAGTATGATGGACATTCCCAAGTGGTAGCTTTATACTTTTTTTGTAGATAAATGTGCTTTTTTGGGGAAAATCAGGTTTTTTGAAATTTTCCTTATAAAAAGTGTATGTACAGCTAGAACATTTTTTTTAAAGTGGAAATTATGACTAGTACAAGTGCTGCTTGTTTTACATAATTTCTTCAAATTTTTTCTCAACGGTTGCCATGGAAACGGCCATTTTGGTGCAAAAAATAAGTTTTTTGGTGACAAAACTTAAAAAATTCCTTTCTCAGAACTCATATGAAATATTTGGATGCTTTCAACGGCAAACCCATTCTCAGATACCCAGGCAGTTTTTTTTAGTTACCTTTGTGTGCAATATATTTTGAAAGAATGGTCATTTTTGGGGTAAAACATCATTTTTGAAATGCTGTTTTTAGGTAAATGGCAGAAAAGCTTGACTTTTTTTTCCTTCTGGATACAATATAGCTATCCATGTAAAAAGCTGGTAAAGTTGATGAAATTGGTATAAATCAATTACACTGTGCCTATAAATTGATTAATATGGTCCATTTGAACATCTGTTGCCATGGAAACCTGTGAGTGAATTGGTGAATTTGTTTAACTAATCGATGTGTTATCTATTTTTTTCAGTCCTGTGGCATGTAGATAATGGATACTCCAGAAGAGCATAGCCAACCCCCTGCCAAGCGCCCACGACCAGAGTGCATGATCCACTGTTCTGATGAGAAGGAGGACTCGACATTGATTACACTGCGAGATAGAGTCATGGACTACCTTGTTGAGAGCAGCCGAGATCAGGGGTCATCGCACTCTTTGGAACATTTCAAAAGATCTCCAAGAGGGTGAGATACCACGAGTATTGTATCATCGTAGGTGTCGCAGTATTTTCACCCACAAAAAGGACCTAGATAAGATACGGGCCGAAGGCAACAGAACTGAACCTAGTGCTGATGATTATCTGCGGCCCAGTACCAGTAGGAGTGGACAGACTTCATCTAGAGTTTATGAGGCAAGATGTATCTTCTGTCAGTAGGACAAATATCTAAAAGGACAGAGGTCTAAAGAGTGCCTGATTATGATACTCGCTTATCGATAAAGAGTGCCGATTATGATACATGATACTCGCTGCGCAGGCTCGTGACCTAGATCTACAAGACGTATTGGCGTACCCATTGGGCCCAATACCATGGGCTTTGGCGATACCTGATGGTTCAATTCAAAAGACAACCAAGTCAACTCTACCTGAAGCTCTAGCACAGGGCGTAGCTGCTGCTGAGACTGTGCCGCAGCTCAATGCAAGCATCATCGATGGGATGGCACTTCTGCAACGCCTCAAAGGTCAAGGTCAGACATTTGCACAATTAGCAAAGATTGCGCTGGACTTAGTTCTACGGGAAGGCAGGGACAGTAGTAGAATTGATGTTGTGTTCGATGTCTACAGAGAAGTGTCTATAAAGAATGCCGAGAGAAGAAAACGTGGATCAGGTGAAGGAGTTAGATTCAAGACATTTGCACCTGGCCATGAGATCCGACAATGGAGAAAACTACTGCAGGATCCATACAGCAAAAGCAGTCTCTTACGATATCTGATTGAAGAATGGAAGGATGAGAAGTATAGAGAGAGCATCGGCAACAAGACTATCTTCATGACCTGTGAAGAAAAATGCTTCAAAATAACCAGAGGCAGCTGCGTGGAGATTGATGAGCTCACATCAACATATGAGGAGGCCGACACCTGGGTCTTGCTCCATGCTGTAGATGCAGCAACACGTGGATTCAATCATGTTGTTATCAATGCTCAAGACACTGACATAATGGTGCTTGCCTTAGCTCTCAAGTCCGACATCCCATGCCACCTCTACCAACGGAGAGGAACCAAAACTCGGGAAAAAATTGTAGACCTAGGCAAGGTAGCTTCGATATTGGGAGAAAAGCTCTGCACTGCACTCATAGGCTTCCATGCATTTACCGGATGCGACTCCATCAGCTCCTTCTCAGTAAAAGGAAAGGTTAGACCTCTGAAAATATTGAGAAAAGATGAGGATTATCAACAATGTTTTACAGATCTTGGACAGTCGTGGGAAGTCTCGGATGAAGTCAACCAGAAGTTTGAGGCATTTGTGTGCAGCCTATATGCCCCAAAAGGAACGACATTGAGTGTCAACGAATGCCGGTACAAGCTTTTCTGTGCCAAGAGAGGAGATGTTAGCTCATCATCTCTTCCACCCTGCAGAGACTGCCTCCAACAGCATACTAGACGGGCCAACTATCAGGCTGCAATTTGGCGCAGGTCACTTGAAGTAAAACCAGAAGTCCCGCAGCCGACAAGTCATGGATGGATCGTTGATGAAGGTGACCTTGACGTGCAGTGGATGACCGTTCTACCAGCACTAACAACTGTTCTTGAGCTGCTGAAATGCAACTGTAGCCGGGCATGCAACAGCAACGACGGTCAGTGCATCGCAAATGGTCTTAAATGTACTCCGATGTGTCGCAAGCAAAACTGTGCCAACCAGATTGCGGACGAAGATGAATCTGAGGTCCCGACACCTATTGCTGAGGAAAGTGACGATGCCGATGTTTGAATTGATAAATGACTGTCTTGCAAAATGTCCATGGCATGAGTGTGTAGTTTATGTGACATGATAACTTCAAAATATGCCACCTATATTAATCCATGTATATGCACAGTGTACACATGTAATTGATTTATACCAATTTAATCAACTTTCCCAGCTTGGGTAGCTATATCGTATCCAGAGAATAAAACAATCTAGCTTTTCTGCCATTGACCTAAAAACGGCATTTCAAAAATGATGTTTTAACCCCAAAATTTGCCATTCTGTCAAAATATATTGTACACAAATGTAACTACAAAACTGCCTGGGTATCTCACAATGAGTTTGCCGTTGAAAGCAACCAAAAATTTCATACGAGTTCTGAGATAATAATTTTTAAAGTTTTGTCACCAAAAACGTATTTTTTGCCCCAAAATGGCCGTTGCCATGGCAACCGTTGAGAATTTTTTTGAATAAATGATATAAAAAAAAAAAAACCACTTGTACTAGTCATAATTTTCACTTTTAGAATTTTTTTCTAGCAGTACATACACTTTTTATAAGGAAAATTTCAAAAAACGTGATTTTACCCCAAAAAGCATATTTTCACACAAAAATAGTATAAAGCTACCACTTGGGAATGTCCATCATACTAAAAAAGGTGCCCAAGGTGATGATCTTTCAAAAATATATAGTGAGCCTTTGTCTCTCAAAATGGTACCGACATGTGTATTGGAGCATGGCCTAACTCACTTGAAGAACTCTATTCTACCGCCGTGTTCCGCTATGGCCCACACCTCCCCGACGCCGCCCAGCTCAATGCAGCACAGCACCACCACCGCCAACACGCCCCCGAACATGAGCAGCGTCTGCAGCACGTCCGTGTACACCACCGCCCTCACGCCGCCCTGAGCACGTGGAAACCAAACTAAGTAACGTTTCTGATAATAATGTTCATAGAATGGATCATAAGTTATTACAGGAGACGAGGCACTGCAATAGAAAGAGTGTTATTTAAGAGCAGTACTGTAATGAGTAGCCTTGAACCCTGCTCGACCGCTGAAAAGATTACTATAAACAGTGGAACGTCTTGATAATCATGTGCACTATTGAAAAAGACAGGCACCAGGTGATTATGTGTCATTCTTCATCAATGTACCTAAACGACTTCAGATAATATATCTCCTTGCCAGGTGAAGAAGGTGGAGACAAAATGTAGTCCTACCGTAGTGCTGGACAGGCTGCCAAATGGCCACTCACGATGGTGATGTAGAAGGTGACGATGGCGCCCATGATGGCCATGGAGGCAAAGCTGGAGAGGTTGGTGACAGTGGTAAGGCCGATGGAGGGCGCGTACAGGATCATGCCCATAGTTAAAACAGATGGAAACAGCATCACCAAGGCAATCAGCTTCCGCAAGGCGACGCTCTTGTACCGCCGCTCCAGGTACTGAGGGGCATGAAGGCAACATTAGTGTGTCCGTAACGCATCGTGAAATACTGATCTGATATTGGACTGTAGGTCATACTTTACTGTAGGTCATATTGGACTGTAGGTCATGCTGTAGATACACTGACGTGTATCAGCTTGTATATACGTATCATAACTGCTCAATTAAGTATATAAAACAAAATCATATATATTTAAAAAGTCCTTGTCATTGATAATCTATATGTAAAATTGAGATTCCTATCATTAGTAGTGCTTAATGTCATGAACCTTTGAAATGTAGTGTAACCGGAAAGTATGATCCTCCACTGCTGTTTCAATTTAACCTGAGATTCTCTGGACAAAATGATGAAATTCATGCAAATAAATCCAGCATTTTAGTGATGGAAATGTGTGTGTACGTTTGCAAATTAATTTTTCATACTATTTTCCTTACCTCATTAAGAGACACCAGCTTGAGGTTGTAGCAGATGGGAAGGATGATCTGGTTAACGACAATTGTACCAAGCACGGAACCGAGAAGGGTGATGGTGATCTGCGTGCCGTAGAAATAAATCTCGGTGGGAAAACCTACAGGGATAAATAGGGAAAGGCGTAAGGTACGTTGGGCACCACACATATATATATATATATATATATATATATATATATATATATATATATATATATATATATATATATATATATATTTATTTATTTATTTATACCTTCACATTCATTTGAATTTAGTATATAAAGTTAGAATATTGGTGACTTACCGTGCGGAACATTTTACAGTACCATGCGAGTGTGTAATTCAGTAACAACTTACCTATGACTGCGAAAGAGGAGACGATGCTGCCCAGGAGGGAGATCGCTACAGCTGGCGGCGACATTGTTTTGCCCCCCAGCAGGTAGTCCTGAGTGGTAGCTTTCCTCCGGTTCTTGACGGCACTGACCACGCCTATGGCCACGGTACACACCAGCATGAGGGAGAAAACCACCCAGTCCGCAGGTTGGAACACAGTTTTCATTGCATTGACCCTCGACAAAGCCTCAGTGTCTTCATAGTCCTCCATGGTCGCCTCGGCCACGTCTCCACCGCACTCTAACTTAGGCCGCTGGCACACGAGCGATTTTGTGGTCGCCACGCCGCGACGACAGGAAACGCTGTTACACGCGCATTGTATCTCGACTGAGGGACACCACAGAGTGGCCCGTGTGTAAGGTTAGCCGCGGCAGAGACGCCACTACACGCTTCCTCAGTTTCAGCATGGACTCTGAGGAGGAAGCTACTCTACTACTTCTGCTACTGCGACATCGTCGTCGTCGTCAAAGAAAAAGATCGATGTGGATGCACCCGCTAACATCTGGGAGGTTGACTTATGGACAATTCCATTGGCGAATTTTGGTGAAGAAGCCGTAAGAAGCCGGCTTCTTGCAGTTTACGTTTTCTGTTAACGCGAGGCACTTTTAAGAAGCCGGCTTCTTTCGGATTGGCCCAGCTGGGCAAGCCGTAAGAAGCTGGAAGAAGCGAGCCCTGGGCCCCGCTTATCACGGCTTCTCTCCGCTTCATACGTCACGATACGTGACGTCAGAGAAAAACAACACGTCGCGGTGTTGCGCGAAATCTTATCAGTTCAAAATCCTGTAGACCCCTCGATTCATCTATCGTATTTCACTAATTTTACAGCTTAACTGCTGCCCCGATACACGTTACAGGCAACACGAGTCACTAGCTTCCCATGAGAACACTTATAAGTAATAATAGTTGATAAAATAATACATGATAAAAACCATACTCCTGACTGTTTTTGACGTGGATAATTAAATTCAAGCTTTTGAGTAACTATTATTACTTGTAAGTGTTCTCATGGGAAGCTAGTGACTCGATGTTGCCTGTAACATGTATTAGGGCAGCAGTTAACCTGTAAAACCAGTAAAATAAGAGCGATAAATGGAGGTTTACAGGATTTCGCGCCTTGACAATATTTCGCAAAACAGCGGGACAGGCGGAACTAGTAATAAAGTGAATATCGTCGTAGAAATAATGTAATTACAGATAACAGGACACAAGTAAACACACAGACGTACATTCAAAAGCATGGACTTACCTTAAGACCACGTATAAGAATATACAAGGTACCGTAGATAACACTATATAGTCGCCAGTCAATTGCCACTGCACTAATGTCGCCAGGCACAATATATTACGAATTTTAGCATCACTACTGATTTGTATGTGCCACTGAAGACGCATCCACAGTAGTTTATATTATGTACATCACACTACATGTCTTCAGTGGCACATAAAAGTTTGTAGGGATGCTAAAATTCGTAATATATTGTGCCTGGCGACATTAGTGCAGTGGCAAGTGACTGGCGACTATAGTGTTATCTACGGTAGAGCAGCTGATAGGTATATATTGTGGAAATGACTAGCATTGCGTTTAATTCAGTATGTTTATGAGAGAAGATGTGGTTGGATATGAGTTGAAGATGACACCATATATTCGTCATTGTGTGCACATTCACCTTTTTTTGGCATTAAATCAATCAATCAATCGTCATTGTGTGGTTGTTTTGTTTACAGCTATCAGCTGTGATCGCCGAGCGGGCGAGCCCCGACAAGAAGCTGGCAACTGTCAGCCGTTCTGGCGAGGCACGCAAACGAGAGAGAAGTCGGTAAGAAGCCGGCTTCTTACGGCTTCTTCACCAAAATTCGCCTCATACCATAATGAACTGTCTAAGAGCAGACGATGCCAAATTCTTTAATTACTTCAGAATGTCACAAGACATGGTTAAAGAAAACAAGAAAGAAAGAGAAATATCTGACCTCACACACCAGCGTCTGGTGAATGACTGACGGTTGCAGCTTTGTCCGCCACCGACCGACCACACAAGTGGCCCGTGTCTAAACGTGGCCACCGAGATGATGTCTCTCGGTGGTCTCGGTCTAAAGCGGCTATCACACGGTGCGTTTCGTCGGACTGTTTCGTCGAACTTGCCATTTGGTTGGACTGTTTGGTCGAACTTCGAGGGTCATTTCACCGAACTTGTTCGATGAAATGGTTTTGTGAAATTATACAAAATGTTGCACATTTCGTCGAACATACTCTGGGGTCAAAATAAGTCTGTACTTTTTCTGTAAGTTATAAATGGTGTTAGCAATTATTAAGCATTGAAATGAACACCATCATATAATACATTACAGGAAAATTAATACAGACCAGTCTATATTATATATGTGATAGATTTTCAGAAATATGAAGCTGATTTGATGTGTTTACAATTTGCGGTAGAATCATAGAATGATTACTAGTAGAATATGAGATCTGAGAAGTATAACGGGGAGAGAATGGAAATGATGCGTGTGGTTTTCACTGAAATGGGATGTGAAATGAATGAGGTGGTTGAAAGGACAGGAAGAGAATGGATGTTATTGCTGCTGGGACTGTGTGATGACTGGTGAGACAAGGGGACGGATGATTGAGACAGTGAAAGAGTTTGGAGAGAATGTGGTGTATGAGAAATAAACAATAGAACTGCATGCTTGCATGTAGTTTTGTTTTGTTTTGTTAAGTTTCCCTTTTGTGTGATATTTTTTTCTACAGGAGCAGCCGGTTCAAAGGCCTGGCCTCTGAAGAAAAGGCCACCTGTAATATCAAGATCCGGTAAAATGGACGAGGACTGCGCGGTCCTTTTCTGAGACACTGACTACATATGGTATTATTTCACACTAGGATCGAAATTCCTTACACAATTGGGCGTGTGGTTTCTGTATACCTTAATTATTGGATTCTAGGAAACATTCTCTCTATGAGCTTTAGTCGCAAATCATTCCTTTTGGAGATAAAACCATGCTATTCATAGGGAGGCGAGACAATATTGTCTCGCCTCCCTATGTGAGTGTGGATTCCCACACTCCCACAATGGGAGTGTGGTTTCTGTTCACCTTAATAGATTCTAAGAAACATTTTCTCTATGAACTTCTGTCGCAAATCACTACTTTCGGAGATATAAGACGTACTTAAGAAGAAGGAGTGTATATGAGATATGAAAATTAAACTAACCTAACCCCACCTTTAGACTCACTAATCTAACCTAACCTAACCTAATCCCACGCTTTAACCTCTTAACTAAAGCCAAATCTTCATTAAAAAGTGTCCGCGGCAAGGGAAGAACAGAGGCGATGCAGGTCACAAGAGGAAGAAGAGTGAGGCGGACGTAAACACTTTGTTCTTCCCTTGCCGCGGACACTTTTTAATGAGGATTTGGCTTTAGTTAGGGGGTTACAGCGTGGGATTAGGTTAGGTTAGGTTAGATTAGTGAGTCTAAAGGTGGGGTTAGGTTAGTTTAATTTTCATATCTCATATACACTATATTATTATATTATTATATTATATATCTCATTATACATTAAGTACGTCTTATATCTCCGAAAGTAGTAATTTGCGACGGAAGTTCATAGAGAAAATGTTTCTTAGAATCTATTAAGGTGAACAGAAACCACACTCCCATTTGTGTAGGGAATTTCGGTCCTACTGTAAACATTTACCCTACATTTACCTGGCCAAAAATTGGTGCTTTTTCAGATGGAGATATTTTTATTTTTCGGAAACCTGTGGCACCACCACCGAAACCACCACAGGTTTCGGTGGCTACAGGTGACAGTGGCGGGGGGGCGTGCCCGCCGGCCCGCCCGCCCGCCCGCCACTCGATTTAGGGCTCTGCCACGCCCTGCTGGGATGAAATTATTACCCTAACCTAACCTTCTAACGGGAGGGGCTCCGTCCCCTTCGATCCCCTGACGGGAATATTAACCTAACCGAAACTTAACCTAACCTTAACCGGCGGTAGCGACCGCACAGTTTTCGTCCACTATAACCCATTTAGCCCACATGAACGCGTCTTCATCTGTCGCTGTTCTCTTCTAACAATCACCTCCTCCCTTTTCATCACCAGTAGCTACGTATATATATGCCCCTAAAGTTAAAACATTAACAACAAATCTCCACGCCTCTCGCTGTCATCGCTTCATCTTTGTTTGTTATTGTTGGGTGAAGCGGTTGGTCCAACCGTATTACTGTTGTTCATGATGGGTCCGTGTCTATAACGCGGCACTCAACACAATGACATTACTAATAGACATTTATATCATGAACCAGACGCAATGAATCTTACACTAAGCATTCATTTTCTACTCTATATCAAATAAAAACTCCTTGATATCATATGAATGCAACTAACATTTCATAACTCAAGATAAAACTTCGACTAGTGTGCATTTTTTCCCTATGTACCCTGAGGC
>JACEEZ010021146.1:80351-85351 GCA_016584305.1 Chionoecetes opilio | reverse complement strand
ATCAAAAGGAAAGGTAAAAATAACTATCCAGCATAACATCCAATCTAATAAATAACCACACACGATACTTCCTCATTCAAAAGTGACTATAAAAAAAGGTGTACCAATTCATTCACTCCAAACTCATCAACTCATCAACTAATCAAAAAGAGATAAAAAAATATCATATGAAAGTAACTGTTATTATCCCTTTAAAGTTCAATTACGTGGAACATAGGTGACTTGTTGACAGGCTGGACACGGTAAAGTTTTAATTTGCTTCCTGTCTCCTCTATGCTTCACCTTCCAGTGTGGAGATAATTGCCTGGTCACCCGTAGCACTTCTCACGCCTCGCTACCTGACGTGCATAGCGTATTGTTTGCTACTATCTATTACTTCTACTAGTCTGTTGTCCATTCCTTGTTTCACTGTATTTCTGGTATAGGTAGTTCTCTCTCTCTCTCTCTCTCCGCATGATATCTCGCTATTCCTGCGTAAAAAAAAGAAATATCTCAGGATCATTACACAAGACAGATGCGTTGATCCATCCCTCCTGAGAGAGCTTAGGAGGAGGAGGAGGAGGAGGAGGAGGAAGGGATGCGACGGGGCAGATTGATAGCGGGCATAAAACCTTGAGACGCAGTTTCCAGAGAGGTGCAGGGAAAGTGTGGTTCGAATACTTCCGACGCGTTCCCCCAAGCAATGAGATATGTCCCGTGAAAACTTATCTTGTTTATCTTGCTGTGCTGCCTCTGAACCAAAGCATTTGTCTCGGTACCACTACTGTGCGAAAAAAACCACACAAAAATAGAACCGGTTGTTAATGTTGAGATTGTTGGTTGGACGATAAAGGTGAAAGGTTATGGATTGATGCTGCAAATTTGCTTCTCTTATCTGATAAAAGAGTAACAGCCGTTTGTCTCCGTATTCCAGCTAGCTACGTAGATAAACGAAAGCGGAGGGAAGGGTGAAATAAAGATAATAATTGTATATGATTGGAATAGGAATGGGAAAAGATGGATGGATGGAAGGAAGGGGCAAAGATAAGAGGGAAGGAAAGTCTGTAAGATGAGAAAAGATAGAAATATAGTTTAGAAGCGAGAGATAGGCATGGGAAAAAGGAAGGTAGGGAGGAAATAAAGAAAGATGGAAGGAAGGGGAAAGGAGGAAATAGCCAAAAAGAGAAGAGAAGGTAAATCTGTAGGGTGATAAAAGACAGAAACAAAACAAAAAGCGAGAGGGAGGCATGGAAGGACAGGAGGAATAAAAAGGAAAGAGGGAAGGAAGGAAGGAAGGAAGGAAGGGGAAAAAGCTGGAATAGTTAGAGGAAGGTCTGAGGGATGAGTAAACAGAAAAAAGTATGGAAACGAGATGAAAGCATTGTAGGAAAAAAGAGATGAGGAATGAAAGAATGAAGGAATGAATGAATGAAGGAAGGAAGGAGTGGATCGCCAGACGAAGAGCAAAATGTCTGCGGATGGTAAGACGACGCCATATGTGAGTGATGATCTTGTGTCCTCTGGAATATGATGAGACTGGAAAGAAAACTGGAAGGACACTCCTGGAAGGCTGTTAGATCATCCGATAGGAAGTGGTGAGAAGAAAACACACACACGACATAACTTTACTAATAGACATGATCCTGGTACAACATTGTGAGAAAGATGTGAAATAACGTGGGAAGCTACAATATATATATGTAAAAATAACGAATTGAGAAAGAGAAAATGAGGAGAGAGAGAGAGAGAGAGAGAGAGAGAGAGAGAGAAGAGAGAGAGAGAAGAGAGATAGAGAGAGGAGAGAGGAGAGAGGAGAAGAGAGAGAGAGAGAGAGAGAGAGAGAGAGAGAGAGAAGAGAGAGAAGAAGAGAGAGAGGAGACGAGAGAGGGGAGAGAGAGAGAGAGAGAGAGAGGAAAATAATGGGGAAATATTTTGCACGAAGACAGAGGTAAAGAGGACATTTGGGAAACATGTCTTCTGAATCTCTTTCTCTCACTCTCTCTTTTTTTCTTTCATCCTAAACCCGTTCATTACTTAACATTTGCCATATTTTTTTTCTATTTTTACTTAGGCACAATTCTCTATTTTCATATAACCTAGAATCAAACTCTTAAATATTGGAAGCTGTTGCATATTACAATTTTCTACCGAATCCATTAATCCCATTAACAAAATACGAGGGAAAGGCACGAAAACGAAAAAATATCTATCTTGACTATATTAATTCTTTATTTCTGATTATTTAAGTACCGGAATGAATATGATAATGATAATAAAGGTAAATTAATAAATAATGAGAGAGAGAGAGAGAGAGAGAGAGAGAGAGAGAGAGAGAGAGAGAGAGAGAGAGAGAGAGAGAGAGGAGAGAATGAGAAGAGAGAGAGAGAGAAGAGAGAAGAGAGAGAGAGAGAAAGAAAGAAGAAAAGAAAAGAAAGAGAAAGAAAGAAAGAAAGAAAGAAAGAAAAAGAAAGAAAGAAAGAAAGAAAGAAAGAAAGAAAGAAAGAAAGAAAGAAAGAAAGAAAGAAAGAAAAGAAAAGAAAAGAAAGAAAAGAAAAAAAGGTGTTGGAGGGGAAGGGTTCGAAACTGAAGGAGGTCAAGATTGGAAAGGAAAAATAAGTGGGTAAAAGGATGATTAAGTGGGACGAAAGATTAGATTCGTACTTCTTTTCACCCAGACAGTTCCTGAAATGATTTAAATGTAAGGACTGATTGAAAGGGACTTGTAATGTGGCGTCAGGGTCAGGGGGTCACAGTATCCAAGGGTTCAATAAGGTTGTGATTGAGTGTGTGACCCCAAAAGAGAATGATCATATGTTATCCGGTGCCTGTATCGTTTTTAAGTGTGTACCTTCCTTATACTTTTGTGTATGGAAGGTTGGGTTTTTATGGTGATCAGAGTCGTGGTGATTGATAAGTATAAGATTTTTTTGTTTTTTTTGCGTTATTATTCTGATTTTAGTCATGTGATTATCGTCATATTGATTTTCTTTTCGTCTCTAGATTATCGCGGTTTTTTTTCCTGGACTCTTATCTTTGTTCTGGACACGCAGTGATTTTTTTTTTTTTTTTTTTTTTTTTTTTTTTTTAAACTGAACTATATTGGACAACGTGCCTTTTTTTGTGTATTTTTTCCTAGTTACTATTCTGGGAGTGGCAATAAGCGAGATGTTTGTTGTTTTTCTGCCTTAGGTCAGTACCAGTGTTAAAAAAAGAGAAAAATTGTTCTTTTTCTAATGCAGGGGTTCAAATTTTAACTTCGCTCCTTCACACCTTTCACTGATTACATATGAAACCGTTTTCTTGCCTCTTTATCCACGCATCTAGGACCTGAAATACTTTTAAGAGAGAAGTATCCCAGCACCTCAGTAAATCAAAGTATCTTATTACTGAATTTTTTTTTTATTCTTCTTAAGGCTTAACACAATATCATCTTTTTCTCCCTTTTGGTAACACTATTTCATCCCTATCGCTTCCTTCCTGACCCTTGGAATTCAGCCTCAACCTTGGACGCAGGATGACAGCGACGGGTCCTGATGCGGCACCCTCTGCTGGCTGACCCTTCCAGAGAGAGAGAGAAATAGCCACCCTCACGCACGCACCATTACCATTAAACTAACGAGATCTTCACAATTCGCTTTTATTTCTTCTCGGAACAAGTTTTTACTGCTGAACACACAACACAGCAGCTTTCTCTCCCTGGCAAACATTCTCTTTATGGATGAAATGTTTGCTTTCTATAACGAAACTGCGTCTGAGTTTAAACCTTCTATGTTTACATTAATTACTTATTTTGCCTGTTTTTCTGTTATTTCCTTATTAATCACCTATATTTTTTCACTCATTTTTTGAGAACGCACGTCTCTGTCTGGTTATCAGCCAATTCCTTATCACTCAAACTAAATGCCTTAACATTACGCGCCTCGAGTGTGATAAATCCAAAACATTTCAAGCAGACACTTTATCAAGACACAGATGGTCAGTCAAACCTCACCAATAAAACCTTCCTACGATAGACTAAACGTACTCATGCATCTGGACATTGAGGCTTTTTTCCCCTTCCTTTTTTCGTGACGCGTTTGATCCAGCCGCGGGACAGCCAGCCTCGCCAATCCATCAGGCGCAGCTCACCACCATGCAGGAGAAACATTCCCATATAGAGTTCAAGAAATTATTGACACCACCCATGAATAAGGCAGATCCGTTTCAAGGACTTGCGTGGGGCTTCGTTCCGGGACCCTCGCTCTTGCTGAAGCCCCTCGCCCTACTCTATAAACCTGGCCAGTCGATGTTTTTTCCCAGCTTTACGAGACAGAAGGGCTACCTCGCAAATTGTGTTCCTGGTGGTACCGGAGGAGCAGAGGAAGGGCGGGAGGGCGTGGAGGCAAAACGAGACCCTTTCCGTTGTTATAGCTCAATATGTCCGTCTTTTTTCATCGCCAGAGGAGGGTTTTCAGGAGGGAGAGCAGGCTGAGGGTGATGCATGCATGGTCTCATCAGTATCCTAGAGGGAGAAGTGGAGAGAAAGGGAGGAGAGAGGAGGAGAGAGGAAGGGGAGGGAGAGGAAAAAGGAGAAGAGTGAAGGAGCGAAGAGAGGAAAGAAGAGGCAGCAATGCAGGATGGAGAGAAAACACAAGGACACTGTGAGGGGCATGTCAATTATGAAAAATAATATACTCGCAACAAAAACACACACACGCACACACACACACACACAAACACACACGCACATACATTCACACGAATGCGAACGAATTTTAATTCGAATTTAATTCAAACGAATTTTAATCTTAAAGACGAATTTCCTCTTTCTGGATGGCGAACCCTGAAAATAATTCCTGATATCCTTTTAATCAATGAAACTTGAATGTATTGCTGACCTGAAAATTCTTTAGACTCGGCTTATTACTACTGAGAGCCCGAGACATTCAATTTATCCAAATGAACCCTCGAGCGCCAGGCAGGCAAATAAAAATCGTGATGGTGTCGATGGGGCTGTCCATCGTGGGGGAATCGATGTCCTC
>JACEEZ010021146.1:35351-75351 GCA_016584305.1 Chionoecetes opilio | reverse complement strand
AAAAATACAATTTTATATATTTTTAATACTTTTCATATTATATATAATAATAAAAAAAATTAAAAAATTTTTTTTAATAATTAAATTTTAAAATACTAAAAATTTTATAAATAAATATAATATAATATATATTAATATATTTTTTAAAAAAAATTTTTATTTTAAAAATTTTTTTTTAAAATAAAAAATATTTTATTTTATCTAATATTTATTATAATAAATAAATATTTAATTAAAAATTATATTAATTTCATATTAAAAAAAATAATATATCCCTTTTAAAAATATTTAAAAAATATTTTAAAATTTTATAAAAAAAATTTTAAAAAATTAAAATAATATATAATATATATAAATTTTTAACATATTTTTAAAAAATTATATATATTAAAAATATAAAAATATAATATATTTATTTAAAATACATATTTTAATATAAAATTTTTTATATACATATACTTTTTTAAAAAATTTTAAAATATATACATAACAAAATTTTTTTAAAAAAAAAAATTATATATAATATAAATATATAAAATTTAAAAATAATAAAAAATTTTTTTATAATAATAAAATAATTAATTTATATAATAAATTTTTACCAAAAATATAATATTATATAATAATATAATATATATATACTATAAATATTAATTAGAAACATAATATAAAAAAAAAATTTTTTTTTTTTTCAATATAATATAAATAATAAAATATAATATATAATATAAAATTTTAAAATTTAATTTAAAATATATTCTAATTTAAAAATATATAAAATTTTTATAAGATATATAATATAAAAAAAAAAAAAATATATATATATATAATATATATAAAAATTTTTTAAAAATTATATATATTTTTAAAAATAAAAAAAAATTTAAAATATATATAATAATATATAAATATACTTAAAATATATAATAAATATAAAATAAAATAATATATACTTATAAAATAATAAAATTTTTAAAAAAAATAAATTTTTTAAATATTTTAAAAAAATATTAAAAATAAATATATATAATAAAAAATTTTAAATATATTATATATATATATAATACATATATATAATATATATATAACGTGTATATATATACACATGTGTATATATAAATAACATGTGTTTTGATATAAAATATAATTTTATATATACAGTATATATATAATATATCAGGTATATATATATATTATAATATATATATATATATATATATATATATATATATATTTAAAATATATATTATATATATACATTTTGTATATATATATATATATATACATGGTATATATATATATATATATACATGTGTATATATATATATATACATGTGTATATATATATATATATATATATACATGTGTATATATATACATATATATGCATATATATATATATATATACATGTGTGTATATATATATATATATACAGTGTGTATATATATATATACATGTATATATAAATATAATATACATGTGTATATATATATATATGTATATATATATATATACGTGTATATTATATATATGTATAATATATATATATATATATATATATTACGTGTATATATATATATATACATACATGTGTATATATATATATATATATGTATATATATATATATATATATATACGTGTATATATATATATATATATATATATATATATATATATATATATATATATATACATGTGTATATATATATATATATATATATATATATATAATACATGTGTATATATATATATAACTGTATATATATAATATATATACGTGTATATATATATATATATATATATGTATATATATATATATACACATGTGTATATATATATACACATGTGTATATAAATATACATGTGTATAGAGAGAGAGAAGAGAGAGAGAGAGGAGAGAGAGAGAGAGAGAGAGAGAGAGAGAAGAGAGAGAGAGAGAGAGAGAGGAGAGGAGAGAGAGAGAGAGAGAGAGAGATGATAAGGTCCAATATCTTTTTCTCTTTCGAGCTGTATCCATATTTTTCGTAAGAATGAAAATTTACAATGCAACTGATTACAGGAAGTGTGATTGAAAATATATGTAATCATATATGATATAGATGTGTTTTATATGAAGAATAAAGAGTTGTATTAGTGGTGGTACTGGTAGCAGTGGTAGTATTGGGATAGTTGTATAGAAGTAGCAGCAATAGAAGCAGTAGTAGAATTAGTCGCAATAGTAGCAGTGGTGGTAGTATGGGAGTGGTGGTAACATCACCTGCAACAACCGCCAATATTTCTGTCAGTACTCACATCAAACGGCACAATTGGAGGCTCTGGTGTGTCTTGGCCCTGGAAGATCGGAACGGTGGTTACTTTGAATTTGAGAATTTGTTATATTTTTTTTTGTACTACATTTGCAGACTCATCAGTATATCTCCTTCATTCCATTTGTGGAAGCGCTTTGTAAACAGTGTCGCCGCTACATTACTCAGTAAACAGTACATATTTACATGTGAAGCAAATTGGGACAAACTGTAACTGGTATGAGATATTGTACTTGCTTGGGAGACTGAAGGATTATCTAGGGAATCATGTGATACCTCTGAATTGACCTGTGAGGCGGCGATAGCCAAGAAGCAGAGGGCAGTTGTCAGCCACCACGTGCAGTACCCCATCTTGTCCTAGTGAGACCCAGGAGACGAGTGCTGCCCTTCAACTCTTAGCTTGGTATTATATACCCTACAAGTAGTTTTGCCCAACGCGCAATTCAAACCTTCAACCCATATAATTGCATCATCACTACCAGATGTTTCGTCTCTATTTAGCTTCATGTCCTTTACTTATAGCTGTGGGGTCAATAGCGGTATTGGATATACCGCTTACACCTTCCAATGCAGTTCTTTTATGCCATTGACTGTGTGACTTTGATTGAGTGATTCGAACCTAGAAAGTTTTTTTGATGTGTTAATCACTGATGAATCTCAGTATCCAAATACTAAGATATATTAATCAATAATCATACACACACACACACACATACACACACACACACACACACACACACACACACACACACACACATTTACACCCTTCTTTTCCACGTGTGTTGCTTTTTTGTGATATTTCTTTTAGTTTCTTGTTAAAAAAAAAAAAAACCGTAGAGCCACTCTTAGGGGATGCCCAAACATTACGAAAATTTGTATTATAAATAATATTCAACTATGCATACAGGCGGCCCGGCACAGCTGTTGCACGCTGCAGCTGGACTATAATTATACCCAAAATTGTACTTGCATATCACCCAACCGAAATTTCTTTTAATAGTTAACTTCTTTAAGTTATTCAGCTCTCGATTTAAAATTCTTTTCACAGTTCTGTTCATTGCATGAAAGATTATGTTCAATGTGCTGAATAGCTAGTTCATCTATCATCGATCTCCACATGTGCGGCTTTTATGAGTAACGCACCTGGATTTACCAGTAACTGCACCTTGAAGGGTTATATATATAAGGAATAGTGAACTGAAAGTAATCTCCAAGTAACCTCACGGACATATTTATCTTCTTGAAATATATATGAAATGCGACGCAGACTAACAAACCCATATGTTGCTCTCTCTCTCTCTCTCTACCCGCCAGGGTGGCGCGGTTGGTAGAGTCGTGGACATGCGTGTAGCGTCCCTGCATTCGGTCTGCGGTTCGAGTCCACCAAGTTCGTCCTGGCGTGGTGGCGCTTTGTATAGTTAATAACCTTGTAGTTGGTACTTGCAAGGTGTCTAGATAGGATCAAAGTATCTTATCTTATCTCTCTCTCTCTCTCTCTCTCTCTCTCTCTCTCTCTCTCTCTCTCTCTCTCTCTCTCTCTCTCTCTCTCTCTCACACACACACACCACGCACAAGCAAAGATTCAAAAGTATATTAATATGAATATATTTGTAATTGATAAGCCATCGATTGCAAGCGCACAAGAAAAACTTTAAAATCAAGTAGCAATGAAAATTATATGAAATTAAAACTAAAGAATTTACCTTTAGGGATATTACATTAGGCATGTGTAAGAAGAATGCAATAAAACCAAAATCATACAATGAAGGTTTTCTTTACATATTGATTATGCTTGGCAAATCTAATGCAACTCAACACTCATTAAGTAGTTGTGTTCTCTTGTAAGAGATAAGATTTTCATCCTATCTAGACACTTTGCAAGTACCAACTACAAGGTTATTGACTATACAAAGCGCCGCCACGTCAGCATGAACTAGGCGGACTCGAACCGCTGACCGAATGTACAGGGACGCTGCACATTGGGAACTCACGTCTCTACCAACCTTGCCACCCTGACGGGCTGTTCTCTTGTAAGAGTTTATTAAACTGCTTTTAGTTTTGTGATCAGACAGCAATACTTAACCTTTAACAATAATACAGATACTCCTGCATTTACACTCTCCTTTCTTGACATTGATATCTTATAGAATGACTTTTATGAAAAGAGTTTGTTTTCCTTCTTAATGTATATGTGTCTTCCCAAGTCACTGTTTTGTTTGCAGGTATTTCAATGATCTGAGACACGAGTCGAAACAGTCTGGATTCGTATCTCGGACGGATGGCAACACTGCTAATACTCTGAGGGGGTGGTGGTGCAGATCACGATGATTATGATGTAAAACCTTCATGTAATAGATTAAAAAAGAGTTACTATTATACAGTTTGCTTTCTGTATAAGAGGTTCAAAGATCCAGTTAGTTGTAGCTCTCACATATACCTGGCCCTTTTCTTGCATGGTATATTACTATGAAACTATTCCAAAGGTATTCGTTCCATGCTAAAGCTACAAATATACATTGAACAAAAACATTCTTATAATATCACTAAATCCTTATTTTTGCATGTAGTGAAACGTTTGAGTGATGTAATGTAGGTTGACTTGTTGTGATGTGACGGAGGACAGGTAAGGTCAGGTATTCCGAACCAGTGGGTTCATCATTCAGAACATTACTCATGAACATCAACTGCTAGAGCATTTATGGAAGAGTGATCAGTGGCAGCAATATCATCCACAAATGTCAATGTTCGTAATTACATCGACAAACATGCGAATGGTCGACGTGATGAGATCAGTCACACTAACATTATAACAGAGCCAATGAATCAATCGCCCAAAACATGCCACGTATGTACAAAATATAAATGGTAAAACATTTAACGCGTGTGTGGTGTATACATTGATTCTTTGCTGATATTAAGAAGTTCTCTTTTGTTCATTTTCAGGCGAAGGTGGAAACGAGAGTTTACGTATTTCTTTGCTTAAAATGAGAATTGTAAACAAAGCCAAACGTCAGCACTTTATACATGTGCCAGTAGCCAGGCTACTACTGCTCCGGGAAGTGTTTGAATGCATGGTGTAGGAACGAGTCAAGTGTATGCAGGACTTCCCTTCCTTGCTGCTTGTATATAGTGTACATACAATCCACCTGCAAACTACATCTCGGTGACATGATGAAAAAACTCTAACTTGTTACATATTTCAGGCATAGTATTAGTGCAGTAAGTGAAGCATTCCGTATGCTGATAAAAACACAAGTTTCTTAGTTAAGAATTGGTCATTGCAGGAGGCACACTAAGGCAGACCATGGCGTCAAGATGTGGGTCACTCCCTGATGCTGCCATAACAACCATAGACTATTTACAACACTCAATTAAATACATGAGTTAAACCTTTCTTTACGCTCCCTTCCCTACCCTTACATTTCGATCCCAGACCGTTTACTTGTGCGTCCGCGCAGCATGGACGGTGTGACAGCGGCTAAGTGGCCAGGATAGTCTGCAGCCAGTGGGTTGGCCAAGCAGTGTAGAGTTACGATATGGCCGCTATCAGGAATCTACGGGGACAAGGTACACCAGCCGGCCTGAAGAGCGCACAGCCGCTGTTAAAGCTGTGCCGGGTAGTTAAAGTAAATCTAAAGGTAAAGGTTCCCGGTGGTGACAAGAAGAGGGTACGGGATGGGGTGTATTCAGAGTCAGACACAAACTATCAGGAGTATTTGGTGAGAGAAGAAGAGTGTTGACGGAGAGTGAAGACATTCAGAGGGAGGAGGCAGGCAGGAGACCTCTAATAATGCGGATATTACTACCACATCCGGATAGTGGCCAGACAAACATGCTAAAATACCCTACTGAAAACAATATCTAACAGACACATACAACGAAACAAACAACAACTAAAGATAAAGAAGGAAAGAAGAGCAGCAGGAGTTGGGGTGATGCGTGGCTCTAGGACACTCGCCTTTCTCTGGCTTCCTTCAACGATGTCATTTGCTTTCTATTACCGACAGACAAGTTTCCTTTGAGCACATTCATCGTCCAATCAATTGCTTCAGTTATCCCTGATTACTCTCATAATCCCATCCGAATGATCCCTTCCTCCCTCCTTTCCTCCTTCTTTCCTTCCCTCTGACCATACCCCATCGACCTCATCCTCCTTGTTCAGATTGAGTTAATTATAAAGCTTCATTCAAATGTGGTTCAAACTTCAACAATAAGCCTTCCAATCTACGTTCCAAAGAAGAATGTGAACAACGTATGAAGAAAAATGAACTAATTTCCCTAATCTCAATTAATATGCTAAATTAACGTCTTTCTACTCGAAATCGATTGGAGTAAGGAAAGTGAAGTGTGTGTGTGTGTCATTCACTCATGGTCTTGTCCACGCGAGTCAGATTCGCGATCGCCAGTTTCACCCTCCCGGTGCGAGCTTGGAGCTCATTATTACCGATCTTTGGATAATGCTAGGACCTCACACACCACACACCCCCATCCCCTTGCTCAAGGGGGACAGTAATCGTCTGAAATTCTCAGTAGAAAAATCTCCGGGAATGAGCGGGGCCGGGGATAGAACGCCGGACCACAAAATGAGGCCAGACGCCCTAGTAAATTGGAGAAAACCAATTCAAGCCAGATTTTTTGTTATTTTTGCAGCCCAAAATTTTGAAAACTTCTATTTTCATTCATACATACGTGAAATTCTTGTTAATAAGAATTGTACATCTTTCGATGTGCAATAATACTTGTTATATATTATTTCCTCAAAGAAGAATATTTTTTTGTGAAAAGGGCGTAACAAATATTTTTACAGGAATAAATAAGCTGAGCACGGGTGTATGTCTATTCCTGCTGTACGTATATTCTCTCTCTCTCTCTCTCTCTCTCTCTCTCTCTCTCTCTCTCTCTCTCTCTCTCTCTCTCTCTCTCTCTCTCCTCTCTCTGATGTCTGGCACATTCACCTTTTCTGGCATTAAATTTCACTCTCTCTCTCTCTCTGTTTCTCTCTCTATATATTCTTGAATATAGCAGGTTTGTACTTCTAATAAACAAGAAAATATAGCAACTTATTTTCTCGTTAAGATATATGAATTTTCCTATTCACACACACACACACACACATACCATATATATATATATATATATATATATATATATATATATATATATATATATATATATATATATATATATATATATAAATAATCTCAATGAATTATGTAGTATGGGATTGTTAAAGATAGTGTGATGTAATTAGTGTAGCTACATAATAGCTAATTTTAGTAACGTGGGTAAGATATGCTTAATTTGCTTGAGAATAACGTTTTTTTTCAAATATAGGTTTGAGAAAAACGTTCTAACCGGTTTTCATTTCCTTCTAACCGGTTCAGGAACGTTATGTTTGGAGGAGAAACGAAAACAAAACTTTAATAATACTATTTCTGATCGGAATGAACCGTTTCAGAAATAATTTCGTTTTTAAGCCCTGATATTGACTGAATGAGACGTTTTCCGAATCAGGAATTGTATGTACGAGTTGATTTTAATTAGAAAATAATTACTGTTGAACGGATAATATTTCATTTTCTATACATCCTAGACACCAATGTCACATTTGTTAAATGAACTTCACAATTTTTTTTATATGAAAAAAAAACTATATAGAAGCATGTAAAAAAATCATCTATGAAGTCTTCAAAAAATGTATATTTGAGTGAGATTCACAGGCTCTAACGGTATCATAAAACTCAGCACAGTTGCCCATTACTGTCGTACTTTTAATCATAGAGTATTATATATTCTCGAGAGAGAAAACGTTCTGGGGTCCGCACAATAGCACTCGCCGGTTCGGATTTGTACCCCGGTCCGCAATTGAGTACCACTGCACTAGACCATCGTGGCGACATTGTGTGTGCGTGCGTTCGTGCGTGCGTGCGTACGTGCGTGCGTACGTGCTGCGTGCGTGCGTGTGCGTGCGTGCGTGCGTGCGTGCGTGCGTGCGTGCGTGCGTGCGTGCGTGCGTGCGTGCGTGCGTGTGTGTGTGTGTGTGTGTGTGTGTGTGTGTGTGTGTGTGTGTGTGTGTGTGTGTGTGTGTGTGTGCTTTCCTGTAAGTTCGATTGAAATCTCTCTATCTCTCTCTTCGTTGTCAAGTTTTTGTTCTCGATGTTTTCAATAGCGTCATCATTAGCATCTTTTTCTTCCTCCAAACTTGTGGCATCAAATAAGCAACACCAATATTTGCTTCTGACACCAACCTATCAAGGAGGAGAGGGAAAAGGAGAATGAGCAGAAAAGGAAAAAGAAGGATGACAATAAAGATAAAAGAACTGAAGAAAGGAAAAAGGAAGGAACGAAAGAAAAAGTGAACCCTTGGGAGGCAAGAATGACAAGAAAGGAGAAAGAGAGAAAAGAAATAAAAACGTTAGGAAGGAGCTTAAGAAGAGAAGTTTAGGAGAGGAGACAAGGGAAACGAGGGAAAACAGGGAGACTCAGGATTTTTCGTTTATGACTGCCATAATTTCTCTACGATTAATTTCATGACAATATATGTTGTCACAATCACATCTAAGTCAAGCTTCAGTGTTTCATAATATTTTTTTCTTTAGATCAAAACTAAACCACAAAAGAATAGTAAAGTACCATCAATAACCTCACTTTAAGTACATTCGAATCGTCTAAATAAGATATAAGTATTTTATCGAGGAAAGTTTTAAAAGTTTCGAAAAATATGAATGACATGGCTTAAATACATACACGGCAACAAAGGCTACTCGTATTCTTTGGGTAGAAATAGTGGAAGGAGACATTATACTAAATCAAAGAAAATGGTAAAAAGTGTACGTATCTTCTTGAGTACGTAACTTAGGAAAGACAGTAAGTACGTGTTAGAGACCACAGCGTCGCCGCCCAATCGTCACATACGTTCTGTGCAACATTTCACATCCATTTCAAAATTTTCAAGACTGAGAAACGAGACACAACCAATAACTTTCATCGATTCTTTAACATCCAGGTTCAGATTGTCTCATGGCATTTTGTGTACCATCCTCTTTATCGCAACTTGCACAGAATAGCGGGCAGCTCTAGACTACGGGAACATTTTCTTAACAAAGCACCTATTGTATTTACATATATTTTTCTTCGCTTTACATGTGAATGCGTAAGTTTTGTGTTGCCATGGTGTTGCGGAAAATTTGCATGCAGACGTGAAGGTTAAGCTCATATATGAAAAGATTATAAATCTATATGGTTTTGTTTATATTGAAAGTAAACATAGTTTGTTGTCTAAGATTAGATCATTAGTTATCTTTCACAAGCAAAGACTAAGTGAATGTTATCATCCTATGGCGCCTACCAGTTGACAGATTACCATGTTAAAGCGGATACATTACAGTTATTTTCTTATTCCAGTTATAATTCGCATAGTATATGAGCTGACCTTACGGGATATGTTGACTCTTTGAATTGGAGAGAATCTTGGATTTGAAGAGAAGGAAGAAAAACGAGGGGAAAGGATAGGAAGAGAAGGGAAAGGAAGGGAAGGAAGAGACGCGAAGGGAAAGGAAATGGAAGAGAGGAGAAACGGTAATGGTCAGAAAGATACGGATGAAAAGGGAAGGAATAAAACGAAGGAAAGAATAAAAAAAAGGAAAGAAAACAATTAATAGGGAAGGGAAATTAAGAAGTATAGGAAAGAAAAGAGGTAAACGTAAATAAAACAAAGATGAGAAAGACGACAAATATATATAAATAAAGAAAATCCTATTAGAGAAGATGGGACTAGTCCGTGGTGTTTTTTTGTTTAAAGCTGTTTCGGCCATTCCCTCTTAGGATACACGCATGCTGAATTAAGGTGAATTCTTGCAATGTTTTCCGAAAGAGAAGCAAGCAAGGTCAAGAACGTCAAAACAAACGGATACACGTATAAGATATTTAAAGGACAGGTTCAAGCAGAGTTCCCAGAATCTTAACTTTACGAGGACTGGTAATAGCCCTCCAGAGAAAAAGGTAAAAATGTATTGTGTAGTTTCTCATGTAAGGGAAAAGGAATACGTGGGAATGTGTGAGGGGCAGTTGTGTGTGCAAAGTGTGGTTCTGTGGAAGGGAAACGGAGAAAAGAAACATTTACTACAGAAGGACAACGCAGCAGGAACAGGTAGCATATAAAAAAATATAAAAAAACTGGGAAAACTTGGCACAGACACACACTTGACACTTGAAAACAGACACACTGGCGAAATGTAGACTAAAGAATTCGATTTCTTGTTTTGATAGGAAGGGAAGGTTGAAATTACACTTAATTGTAAACTCTCTCTTTTACAAATCAATAGATATCAACTTCGCACACTAATTCAAGTAACTCGCTCCCAGGTAAATCCATTTTGGCAGGCTTTAATACGTGTTCTTGGCCGTACCTGTAATACCGTCAGCGGCGCCTTCAGGTTGCCGGTAAGATGAAGGGATATATGATCCGCCGCGCAGACACGTGGAGGCAGTGTTCGCGAGGCCGCTTTATCCTCTTTAGTGTGATTACAGGGAGAGCAAGGCAGGGATGGGGGGACAAAGGAGGAGAGGGAGGAGGAGCAGCAGGACAGGTTGAAATAGGAAATGAAGAAACGTGTGTGCTCAAGGTGATTAGAGTAAAAGGGGGATAAAAAAAAGGGGGGGAGGAGAAGAAAAAGAAGAAAAACAAGAAGAATAGGAAGAAGAGGAAGACGACGCCTTGGAGGATGTGCAATAATACTTATAAAATATATTTTCTTCAAAGAAGAATATTTTTTTGTGAGAAGGGCGTAACACATATTTTTACAGGGATAAATAAAATGAGTACGGGTATATGTCTATTCCTGCTGTACGTATATTCTCTCTCTCTCTCTCTCTCTCTCTCTCTCTCTCTCTCTCTCTCTCTCTCTCTCTCTCTCTCTCTCTCTCTCTCTCTCTCTCTCTCTCTTCTTGAATATTGCAGGTTTGTACTTCTAGCAGTAGATTCTTACTTTTCAAATAATTTAGATTCATATCTTATTAAAGAAGAAAATATAGCAACTTTTTTTCTCATAAAAATATATGAATTTTCCTATTGAAATATATATATATATATATATATATATATATATATATATATATATATATATATATATAAAATATATATATATATATATATATATATATAATATATAATATATATATATATATATATATATATATATATATATATATAAGTTTCAATGCGCTATTGTCTAAATTAGTGACATGAACGTTGTACAGGCACGCAGATCGCAATGTGTGGGAATTAATAAATGACTGTTCTC
Organism: Chionoecetes opilio; assembly: GCA_016584305.1. NCBI lineage: Eukaryota > Metazoa > Arthropoda > Malacostraca > Decapoda > Majidae > Chionoecetes > Chionoecetes opilio. The sequence continues at coordinate 63,741 of JACEEZ010021146.1, read as the reverse complement.
ATACTAGAAAAACACATCATATTTACTCAGCATGCACTTACCATAGTCAATCATCATTGGGGGCATACGCCGGGGGGCGCATCGCCTCGCCCACCCTTCGACGCCACTCCCGGGGGTCACCACGCGCGAGTTCCCATGCAGGCTCCTTTCCCATACCAAGCAGCTCTCGACAAGAAACATCAACTTGCCCCAGCCACGAGCCTTGTGGGCGCCCCCTTGGCCTCCTCCACGCCGGATTGTCTCTTACAGATACAACCCGATGGGAAGGATCGGCTTCAGGGTAACACTGTAACACTTTAACACTTTAACACTTTAACACTTTATTATGTTTGCCATTTTACAATATTTTATAATGATTATAACAGGATATGGGTTTGCAAACAGCCCTTTACAAGCAAAAGCTTTTTGGGCAAAGGTGTGGAGAGAGAGGGAAAACACACAGAAAAAATAATAAATAAACACAAGGTATATAAATACTAAACAAATACTGACATAAACAGGCGATGATAGTTAGCAAGTTACTTAGACTAATTTACAGGATAATATACACTAATAATAAATAATATTAAACAGTTGCTGTGAAGAATTACACAAAAAATAAGTACACGAATAATAATAACAATGATAATAGTACACAGAGCTAGTATAATGATAATAAATGTTTCTTGAATGTATGTTTAAAAGTGCTTAAGCTAGGTGAATGTTTGATATGTACAGGGATATCATTCCATAACTTGGGACCTTGGTACATTAGGGAATGCTTGTATAGGGTTAGTCTATGACTAGGTATGGACAGGGAGCGTTGGTTGCGGGTTTGGTAATTGTGAAGTAGTTGGTCATTATAGTAGTTAGACGCTGATGGTTTGTACATAAAGGATGCAATATTTAATTTTGATAAATCATTTAGATTCAAAATATTTAAGGATTTAAATAATGGAGGAGTGTGCTCGCAGTAGTCACTGTTGGTTATTATTCTGATGACTTTTTTATGGAGTACATTTAGATGGTTCAAATGACAGGGATAAGTGGTGGACCAAATGAGATTACAATAATTGAGATGGGGATAAATGTGAGCATAATACATGCATTTAAAAACCTCAACTGGGGCGAAGGGTTTGACTTTGAGAAGTAGTGGAATTAATCTAGATAATTTTAAACAGAGGTTGGACAGATGATGTTTAAAAGTTAAGTTTTTGTCAAAGATTAATCCAAGGAACTTTATCTTGTATACTTGAGTAATGTCGTCATTTATAATTTTAAGATTTGGTAATGGTTGGTATCTGGTAGTGATATTTGTAGATAACATGAAATATGTCTTGGCTGTATTTATAGTTAGGCGGTTAGCCAAACACCACTCCGAGAATTTAGCTAGCTCTGCATTTGCTCTATTGATTAGTTCTGTAGGTTTGTCACCAATTAAGTAAAGCGTAGAATCATCGGCAAATAATATGGTATTTAGTGTCTCAGATATTTTACATATTGTCATTGATGTATACAGGGAGGTCCCGTTATACGAGCATTCGGTATACGAGAATCCGATGATACGAGAGGTGTAAAGTAGGGTCTATTTTCAATATACGAGATCGAAATTCCAATGATACGACATTCAAACCAGGGTGAGTAAAATTATCAAGTTCAAAATGCGCGCCCTACCACTCCCGGGCTGGACAAAGGGGATTTGGTTGACCCCAGTGAGGTCACCCCTAGCAAGCCGTGACCTGAAGGGTAATTAAGCATATGGCGCAGCCTGACATTTAGGGGTAATTAGCAGGTGTGCGGCCCCAACCTTGGGACCGCAGTCAGGTCACCCCCAGCAAGGCTTGACCTGAAGGGTAATTAAGCATATGGCAAGGCCTGACCTTTAGGGGTAATTAGCAGGTGTGCGGCCCCAACCTTAGGACCGCTACACTACCTTCTCTTGTATCACGCGGCGTCCCCTACATTACAACGTCTTTTTTGCGTGTTATGCATGTTTTATGTTTAATTAATGTGCAGTTTGTTATTTTGGGTGCTATTTTCTCTTTCAGAATGCTTTTTCTACAGAATAGGTTGTACAGTGTGGGTAATATAGACGCTGTGTGTTTGTTGTGTTTGCTATAGTTTATTTTAGCTTGAAAAACATGTTTTTTTCTTCTTCTTTTTTAATAAATTGATGGGGTCCTGGAACCAAACCTATATTTTACCATTAGTTATGTGTTTCGTTATACGAGATTTTGCTTTACGAGTATGCCAGGTGGAACCTAACTGCTCGTATCTTCGGGACCTCCCTGTAATAGAAACAGAATAGGTCCCAGTATACTGCCTTGAGGTACTCCTAGATGCACTGATTTGGTGGGGGAAGAGATATTGTTGAAGACTGTATGTTGGGTCCTATTACTTAGGTATGAGTTGAACCAGTCATGAATACAGCCACGAATTCCATAGTGATACATTTTGTCCAGTAGAATATTGGGTTGAACAGTGTCAAATGCTTTTCGAAAATCAATAAAGATTGAAATGATAGATTTGTTGTTATTTAGTGCTGTGTATAGGGCAGATGTGTAGGTATTGATGGCATCAAAGGTATTAAAACCAGGTCTAAATCCAAATTGCTTATCATTTAGTATGTTCATTTTACTTAAGAATATCAATAGGTGCTTTTCCATTAATAATTCAAAAAATTTTGAGAACACAGGTAAGATAGAAATAGGTCGATAGTTGGACAAATCAGTTTTGTTTCCAGATTTATGGATTGGAATTACTTTAGCCAGCTTGAATTTGTTGGGAAAAACACCAGTCCTAATAGATTGGTTAAACAGTATTGTAAGGGGTTTGGCAAATATTTCTTTTTCTTTTATTATTTCTACTGATACGTCATCGATGTGCCCTTTCTTATTTTTTAGGGAAGTGATTACTTGAGTGATGTCATTGTTAGTTGCTATGGGTATTACCAAAGAATTAGGGTAGTTTCCTCGGAGATAAGAATTGTGAAATGTTTGTGTGGGAGGCAGATCATTTGCAAGCTTTGTGGCTATTTGTGAGAAATACTTATTGAATGCACATGAAATATCGTATGAGTTATGAATAATTTGGTTATTGATATTTATGGAGTTGGTTGTTGTTTTGGGATTTGTTTTGGTATTTCCTAGTTCATTTATTGTTTCCCAGATTTTCTTAGTATTTAGTCTGAAACTTGCGAATCTTTGTAAGTAATAGTTTGCTTTGACTTGTTTAATTAGGTTAGTAAGAGTTTCGGTATTTTTTGTATACATCGAAATTTATCATTCCTAGCTTATATGATTTGTACAAGGTGAATTTGTGTTGTATAGATTTTATTATTCCTTGCGTTATCCATGGTTTTTTGAGTCTTTTAGTTGAAATGAATTTAGATATTATAGGAAAACAAGAATAGTAAATGCTATGTACCTTGTCTAAAAAAATATTACAATTTACATCTGTATCATTACTGATTAGTATGGAATTCCAATTAATGTCTGTTATCTTAGTTTTAAATTTTGAACGATTTTGATAGTTTTTTAGCCTAAAGGATATTTTGTGTTTCGTACAAGGCTTCCCTAGAATTGGGATGTTTAGAAACACGGGGAAGTGGTCGCTTAGGGGAAAGTGAAGAATGCCGGAGGTAGAGGGTACTGTAAAATTTGTCCATATGTGGTCCAGAAGGGACGGTGAGGCTGTGGAGTTACTGTCAGGAAATCTTGTTGGGCGGGATATATGGGAGGAATAACTGAAGGACTGCATTGTGACTAGGAAATTGTTAGTAGGTGATTGTGATTCGTGTTCCAATAAAGTAATGTTGAAGTCACCGGAAATAATGGTTCGGTTATTAATGAAGGGGCTTTGAGACAGTAGGTTATCCATGATGGCATTAAACTCATTGATATTATTGTATTTACATTGGGGACGGTATAGAGATGATATGATGTAGGAAGTGTTGTCGAATGTAATTTTAACTGTACATATTTCTATGTTATCCTCACATGTACAGTATTCACTTAGTAGTACACTCGGAATATTACAGTTTACATAAATTGCTACACCGCCACCTTGGGAACCATCGGGCCTATGTACATGATAGGAATTGAAACCTTCTATTTCGTATAGGTGGACATTGTTTGGTTTCAGCCAGGTTTCACTAATGCACAAAATATCGGGAAGTTTGGGAAGGGATTTAAGAAGGGAAATCAGTTGATCATAGTTTTTGTTTAAAGAGCGGGTATTTACTTGTAAAATATTAAAATAATCTAAGCAATTTTTGGGAATTGCTGTCTTATATGAGGTGAGGTCATGGTAGTTGCATATGTCAACAATGTCTAAGGAGTTATACATAAAATTTAATATATCACGACCTACATTACCTGTATCATGGCTGTCTTCATCAACATTGAAGAGTGTGTCAAGGAGATTGACATCAGGGAGGTTCATAAACAGGTCTTTAGGTGTGGTACACTGTGGTACGTTAATGTATAAACGTTATATATAATTAAAAAGCAAAGAATTAATAAAATTTAGAAATCTAGGAACCTAGATTATGGCCCTCCAGGTAAAATTTCACAATAAATAAACAAACAGGCCGGGGTATCTAAGAATAAACTATAGGAGAATCAAATGGAAATTAAACTTCACTCACTTTTCAACACCAAAATTTCAACATGGTAGTGATAAATAGTAGTGTGTGGTGGGTAAGGACAGGGGTAGTGTGTGGTGGGCAGGACAGGAACAGGGGTAGGGTGAAGTAAGAAGGAACAGGGGTAGGGTGAGGTAAGAAGGAACAGCGGTAGGGTGAGGTAAGAAGGAACAGCGGTAGGGTGAGGTAAGAAGGAACAGAGGTAGGGAGAGGTAAGAAGGAACAGCGGTAGGGTAAGGTAAGAAGGAACAGGGGTAGGGTAAGGTAAGAAGGAACAGCGGTAGGGTGAGGTAAGAAGTAACAGGGGTAGGGTAAGGTAAGAAGGAACAGGGGTAGGGTAAGGTAAGAAGTAACAGGGGTAGGGTGAGGTAAGAAGGAACAGGGGTAGGGTAAGGTAAGAAGTAACAGGGGTAGGGTGAGGTAAGAAGTAACAGGGGTAGGGTGAGGTAAGAAGGAACAGAGGTAGGGTGAGGTAAGAAGGAACAGCGGTAGGGTAAGGTAAGAAGGAACAGGGGTAGGGTAAGGTAAGAAGGAACAGCGGTAGGGTGAGGTAAGAAGTAACAGGGGTAGGGTAAGGTAAGAAGGAACAGGGGTAGGGTAAGGTAAGAAGGAACAGCGGTAGGGTGAGGTAAGAAGGAACAGGGGTAGGGTAAGGTAAGAAGGAACAGGGGTAGGGTAAGGTAAGAAGGAACAGCGGTAGGGTGAGGTAAGAAGGAACAGAGGTAGGGTGAGGTAAGAAGGAACAGCGGTAGGGTAAGGTAAGAAGGAACAGGGGTAGGGTAAGGTAAGAAGGAACAGCGGTAGGGTGAGGTAAGAAGTAACAGGGGTAGGGTAAGGTAAGAAGGAACAGGGGTAGGGTAAGGTAAGAAGTAACAGGGGTAGGGTGAGGTAAGAAGGAACAGGGGTAGGGTAAGGTAAGAAGTAACAGGGGTAGGGTGAGGTAAGAAGGAACAGGGGTAGGGTAAGGTAAGAAGGAACAGGGGTAGGGTAAGGTAAGAAGGAAGGGTAGCGTGCCACATGCCCATATTACCATAGTGCATTATTATAATGCACGTATACATTGTGCAAGTGCATACGTACATTTTTATAATGGCCACTTCCATGCGACTTGGCATTGGAGAGAGAGAGAGAGAGAGAGAGAGAGAGAGAGAGAGAGAGAGAGAGAGAGAGAGAGAGAGAGAGAGAGAGAGAGAGAGAGAGAGAGAGAGAGAGAGAGAGAGAGAGAGAGAGAGAGAGAGAGAGAGAGAGAGAGAGAGGAGAGAGAGAGAGAGAGAGAGAGAGAGAGAGAGAGAGAGAGAGAGAGAGAGAGAGAGAGAGAGAGAGAGAGAGAGAGAGAGAGAGAGAGAGAGAGAGAGAGTACATATTTTCAAGAAACTGACCTGAAGCTTTGTATTGCACCTGGGTTTATCCAAAATGACCTCACTTCTCCCCCAAAACTTTTTCTCTCTCTCCCTCTCTCTCTCTTTACAGGAACTATAACGTGTAGGTCTCAAATTAAGTCCTGGAGGAGATAGAAGTATGAAACGTTCGCAGTAGTGTGTGAGAGGAAGCGCAGATCAGGCGGGAGACCCTTAATTAAAAGCGTCTGCGACGAGGAGTTGATCCATAAATTGATCTCAATTGATGCATCCTGTGAACCACGGAGTGTAGGTCTTACAAACCCTACAGGCCAGCTGGCTACCACCGCATCACGGGCCCCATCGGCTGTACGACGTACGTGCGCTACCTCAATACAAGAAGGGCAAGAGGGCGGCCCATAAAGCGAAGGTTGATTCACACCCTCACCCAAGACATGAAGCAAATATCAATATATAGCAAATATCCAATATGGTGCTAAAAAAACCTTTAACCAGTGAATCGTAAAACACTGATAAGAAACAATGTTAAATAATCAGGGATCTCTGAAGCGTAACTTAATTTCCGAGAAAAAATATCATGATGAAAATATTTATAATGATAACAAAAATAATGACAATCACGTGAACAAACTATACAACAAATACAAAAAATTCAGCAATTTGCACTCTTTCGATTTCATGGCATTAAGTGAAGGAATAACAAAAGTGAGAGAAAACAATGAATATTTAATGGAGAAAACGTTATCGAGTTTCGGTGAAAATTATGTTTGTTGTTTGAAATGGAATTCCAAAATGCTAAATGAAAATACATTTGTGCTGTGTCTGACATTTTCTAGGTGGCTGTGTGCTGTGGTGGCGATGGGGCCGTTATCACCATGTTCTGTGTGGCTGTGTGCTAGCTGTGTTAAAAATGCAGTTATGTTGTGGCTCTCTATGTGCAAACACGGCTATCGCTCATGCATAGTGGACAAGGGATGGCGCTCAGTTACTGTAGTGCACGACTCGTTTCAGTAAATTACAGTGAATATTTTCTTCTCGAGCAGATTCATGTGGATTTGGTGAGTGTCCTTGTCCTTCCATGCGTGTGTTCGTAAGTGAGTAGTTTTTGCCATCAAGCTATTGTCAAATGCATGAAGTATTGATATTTTTTTTCGGGAAATCACCAATTTTCGTATTCATATTTCACCAACTACGTATTCCTAAAGTTTTACTGAATATATCTAGTCTGAAATCGATGGCAACACCTATGGCAACAAGGGCAGCAATAGAAGTGGCGCGAGGAATAAGGTTATTGATAATTAGCCGAACAGCCTTGCCAGAATTTAATATAACGATGATATTAGATTATTTCTCGTGTTCTTTTTTTCTTTCTTTTCATGTGGGTATATAAGACAAAGGCTCCGTCCAGACTACTTTTAAGACCCTGAACACCCGATCTGTGTCAACCTGGGATGTCCTTCTCTCCAGCTGTGACGGAGATGGCTACGGTGGCTGCGATAAGCTTAGAGGAATCACTGATGGAGGATTTAGACGCGTACAAGTTCAAGACCGCTGATTGGGTTGTGTTTGTTTTGATGTTGGTGGTGTCGGTGTTGATAGGAGTGGTGAGCGCCTTGAGGGACAGAAAGAAAGCCACTATACAGGACTATCTGATTGGCGGGGGAAACATGCCTCCTCTTGCCGTGGCGCTGTCTCTCATGGGAGGATGGATCTCCGCTATCTCCATTTTAGGTGAGACGCATGTTATAAATGTCTCTATGAGTATTTTCATAAGGAAACGAGATGTCATAAAGCTTAATAAGTTTTTCTTAGAGGGGGAGGATGAGTATCTTTAGAAATAATGAGTATAGGTGTAATTCCCTGCATGGTAATCATTACTCCTAACTGTACTTGTGTGTTGTTGCTGTTGTGGGGTATTAGGTAGATGAGGATGTCTTGTCTTATTGTAGACTTATCATCAGTCTGCCAGTCTGCCTGCCTGACAACTAATCCCTTCCATATCTCTCTGCCCAAACACACAATCTCACGCTGACAGGTAACCCCACAGAGATTTACTTCTACGGCACGCAGCTCTCCATCGCTCTCATCGGCTGCATTCCCGGCGCTATGTGGGTCAATAAGCTCATGCTCCCAATCTTCTACAACCTGAAAATCGTGTCCTTGAGTGAGGTAAGTTTCTGATAACTGTTTCTTCCCCCCCATATGTTATCGTCTAGATACTATCGAGTGTGTAATCGATATGTGAGAGACACTATCGAGTAGTGGCCTCATCGCGTTATAAACTGTTGTTTTAATCTCATAACAGGTCGATTGTTTCTAATAATATTCTTAATTTTTTTTATATGCTCAGTTTTGTGCCTTCCTATCCTTGGATGAAGAAAAGAGGTTAGCATAAAACGTTTTTATCTACGTTATTGTCCTAGTAGCGTGGTCGAGGAGATGTGAGAGTACTTCTGACTGCATCTTTTCATAGTTGTACCATACAGGGCCTGAGCTAGACTCGTGTACTCTGTCTCCTTATCTATATTCATCCAGCTTTTTTTCTTCTTTATATTGACTTAAATTGAATTAAATTGTGTGTGATTAATGTGGGGTCAACGTTTTCAGTCGTGGTGTCTATGGCTGTGTTAAGGGCTGGGGTGCACGTGACTGGGTTTGTGTGAATAGTCGCGCCGTCTATGTAATAAAATAATAAGTATAACTAGCATAAACCGAGAGAATAGGGTACGACGTTAAGAAACCATTGTTGAGAATCGTAGTAAGCTAAAAGGGTTCTTATGTATTTATACCACTCCACGACATAATAGATATGTATTCAGGCATCAACTACTAATACATGAAATACTCATACTCATAGTGGCAAAACATCCATCTGCGCGTTCTCAAAGAGACAATGAAGAATAAGAGTTTCAAGTTATATGTATTCATACCAGGTCTTACAGATTCAGAAAAGACAATAAATAGATTAAAAAAATACTAAACTGGCTATTGTGACTAGCAATATATACTAATTCCTTAAAATCTATGTTGATTGTCTATGCGTCAGGTTGGTCCCCAATTTAGTATTTTGTGATACTAGTGAATTTATAAGTTACGGTATCGATATTGTCCGAGCGATCATTTAAGAGTTATATACGAAAATTTAATACATAGGTGTATTAAATGGTCTGTCTCTTCCTGTGTCTGCCTGACTGCTTTTCTCCGTCTTTTCTGTGTCTGCCTATCTCTTACAAATGTTCAATATCACACAATACTACACTCACTCATGGAATGTTGTTCAGTACTAAATCTCGGCGATTAATCCTGATGGAAATGTCATATCAATCTCTCTCTCTCCCTCTCTCTCTCTCTCTCTCTCTCTCTCTCTCTCTCTTCTCTCTCATCTCTCTCTCTCTCTCTCTCTCTCTCTCTCTCTCTCATCCCTGTGACGCACCTCTGTACACCAGTTCTAATTACATTATTGCCTGACGGACTGCAATCGTATTTTGTCTGACTCTGGACTGATCCATACTTCTCGTAGCTATATTTTTCCTTTTAGCAAGATATATAAACAATCTATTCCTGTAGAAAAAAATCCAAAATCCAAAATAGGTATTACTTAATATTTGTGTTTCAAGAACATTGTCAACTGTAGGGGGCCAAAAAGAAGTATCCTAATATGTAAGAGATTTTAAAGGTATATTTAGCAGTTTATTGTCTATCTGCTTAACGGGAATTGGAAATAATCAGACTTCCTGAAACGGTCTTTTTTTTCCACTAGGGCAGTCCTAAGATGTAAATAATAAAAACAAAACTGTGAGATTCCGATGTTACATGAAATAACGGTACAAACTTTGGGATTGGCATTTAGCAAGCTTTTGTTGGCTTCTTTTTTCTGCTCCTGGTCAGTCCTATTTTGATGCAAAAGAAGCCAATATTTAGGTGAAATACAACTTTGTAGATAGCTCTTTACTCAGTGTATTTTTTCTGCGTTGATCATGTACCTTGAATTATGTGGTAGTTATTAAAGGGTTATAACTGTCTGCCATCAGTACCTGGAGTTACGCTATCACAGTACGGTGGTAAGGAAGGTGGGCAGCTTCGTCTCCCTACTCAACCTTTTCCTATACATGGGCATGTGCCTGTACGCGCCCTCCCTCGCCCTCTCCACCGTGACCAGCCTCTCCACCTTCGCTTCCATGGCCATCATGGGCGCCATCGTCACCTTCTACATCACCATAGTGAGTAATGCCATCAAGGGGGTTCCGCTAACTGAACTGTATACTAGTCCAGGAAAACTAAACGAGTTGACTTATTTGAAAAAGAAAAAAATTATAATCATATTGCCAAAGTTTGCTGTTTCTCCCATATTTTAAAACATTTTTATGGTAAAAAAAAACTTATTATATATTTGTGAATCACAGACATTCTAAGGACCTTAAGTATATTATTATTTATTCAGTACAAATGTTATGTAGGATAGACTATAAGGAACATAAGTACCGTGTGTAATCTTTGGCTTAATACTCATAACTACAATTCATAGGAAAGGGAAAAAGTTCAGGGATCTTCTGAACGCTACCTATCAAACAAAAGTAAACAAACTTAAAGAGATCAACACCCATTTTAAAGACACTACGGCAAGAAACTCTCACACGCCCTTAACTCTACGACATCTCTTTCTTTCATCTCCTAAGGGCGGCGTGAAGGCGGTGGTGTACACGGACGTGCTACAGACGCTGCTCATGTTCGGGGGCGTATTGGCGGTGGTGGTGATGTGCTGCATTGAGCTGGGCGGCATCGGGGAGGTGTGGGCCATAGCGGAACGCGGCGACAGACTAGAGTTCTTTAAGTGAGTGAGTAGTGAGGCCCCTAGAGTGTCAATGATTTAGTGTGTGTGTGTGTGTGTGTGTGTGTGTGTGTGGTGTGTGTGTGTTTGTGTTTTGTGTGTGTGTGTGTGTGTGTTGTTTTATTGCATTGTGTCTTCTTCCCAGAACTGGACAGGTATAACATCCCAAATAGCCAAATACCTACATCTTTTTCGTACCCTGCCCCCCTTTTACCCTTTAACCCGCTTTACCCATCCCCTGTACAGCATGAACCCGAGCATCTACGAGCGCCACACCTTCCTGTCCACCTTGTGCATGGGATTCTTCTTGGTCATTAACAGCATTGGAATCTCGCAGTCATCTTACCAACGCTTCGCCTCCGTCAGCACTTTGAAGACTGCTAGAGGGTGAATTTGTTGTTTTTGTTTTATGGTAGTGTGTGTGTGTGTGTGTGTGTGTGTGTGTGTGTGTGTGTGTGTGTGTGTGTGTGTGTGTGTGTGTGTGTGTGTGTGTGTGTGTGTGTGTGTGTGTAAAAATAATGTAATGATCCAATTGTCAGTTATACATAAAAAAATAAGGAAAGGGATGAGGAGTCTTCTCGCTTTACTATCCTTTTCTCACACTAATAATAAATTCCCGTACAATAGCGTCGCGTCGTTCATTTAAAAGCGTATAGTATCATTATTATAAAACAAACATTCCTCATATATGTGTCAAGCAACATACCTTATCTTTTTTAATGTTTCAGACTCGTTTATTTCTTCCTGGCTGGACTGTGGTGTCTGTGGATCTTATTCTTCTTCTCTGGTCTGGTCGCCTACGCCACCTACAGCACGTGCGATCCTCTCACCTCAGGCAAGATCAACAAACCGGACCAGATCCTTCCCTTCCTGGTGACAGATAAGCTAGGTCACATCCCCGCCCTGTCTGGCCTCTTTGTGGCGGCGGTGTATGGCGGGGTACTAAGGTGAGGTATAGAGTCGTGCATATGTGTATGATGCTTTTACTTATACTATACTAAGCTTCTCACACTCATAAAATGTGAATCCCTTATGTGTCTGATTCCCTGTTTCCTCTTCAGTACTCTCTCCTCCTGTGGTAACTCTGCAGCCTGCATGGTGTGGGAGGACTTTCTCAAGCCTCTGCCCTTCTTCAGTAAACTCAGCGATAAATCTGCAACCCTAGTGGTCAAGATTCTGTGTGAGTCCCCTGATTGTTTTCTTCCTTTCTGCTCCTCACTTTCCTTTGTGACTTGCTAGCTTATTTTTCCATACAGGTTTCATTTCCCTTTAAGGCTTTGTATATATTTTTCTAGCCTGGTTCTATTGCTGCCGAGGAACGATTAATAAATGATAAGAAAAACGTTAAAGTTAGTACAAGTCTTCTTTTTTTTATCACGATTCCCGATTTCTCATGTGTCAAAGATATACTGTTCAATGCAATGGTAATAGACGCCTGCGCTGCATGGTTCGTTGCGTATATATTACATTCACTTCTTTGCAGATGCGATCAAAACATGACTCGTGACATTTGTGTGATTGACGTTAAGGAATATAATGCATAGCAACACGTAGTGAAGTTTTGTTGACGATAATGGATCACTAGCGAGCAGAATATAAAAAGTATGAAAGGTACATTTTTTCGGTGCAGATATTTTCTCATCATTTCACCACTACAAGTACATTAACCTTAACATCGCTATTGTGTCATCCTGATCAAGTGACAGTGACCCCCCCCCCCCCCTCAGCCTCCTTCACCGGCGTGCTGTCCGTGGTGCTCGGCCTGGTCATGGGCAGCCTCGGCAACATCTTCCATGTCCTCTTCAGCATCTCCAGCTGCCTAAACGGACCGCTTTCAGGGTTATTCTTGACAGGCATCCTGCTCCCTGGTGGAATGCTAAGGTGAGACCATTCTCTTGGCTTAGAAATTCAAACACAGAAAGCTAAATAGAATCGGATTCAAAGAATTTGTTCAAAGAACAAAACTTTTGCTCAAATTCTTTACATTTTCATAAAGTTAAGGGGATCGTCCGGGGTATTTTATTTATCGGTAGATTTTTATTATTTTACTTATGTTATGCATACCTATTGTAATAACTTTAGCTAAGTATCAGGTCATTCGACGCATAATTTATTTTTTCGTTACTAAAAAAAAAATGTACAAAAAAATTAAAGTTATTTCTCAACAAATTTTGATGGAAAAAATCTCAAATGTAGTTTGTAGAATTACTAAAGAAATAGCTATGACAGCATTTTAAATTTCTTTTCTATTTTAGTGAGAATTCTTATTTTTATTTTGCCTTGTCTAGAAAATAATTTCAATTTGGGAGATGATTATCCTTCAATCAAAAAAGGTGTCTTAAACGAAAAATCGCATTTTATTTTGTCTTTCTAATGATGTATAGCCCATTCCAATCCTCCAAATAGGGACGGAGATATTAAGAGGAATATCAGAACTTTAGGGGTTTTGAGATATTGGCCTTTAAATAATATTTTTCTTTTCTTTGACTGTGCCTATACGAGGAGCTCCAACATGTAAGTATTTATTATGCATCAATCTTCATGCATTCTATGGCATTAACAAGGCATTCTATGGCATTCTAAAGTCTATTAGGTGTATTACCGGTCCTAGGTACCTGGTCCCCAGGAACTACCTCGTGTAGGTCTCACGGCCTCTTGTAGCTTCCTTATTTTCTTATGTTCTTATGTTCTTATGGTCCCCCCTATTGAATGGTATTATTTACCCGAATGCGAAAGTATCAGGCAGCATTATTTCTCTAATTTTCGCTAGATTTTCAAAGCTTAAAAACCTCCTGGTACACGAATTTCCACATGATGCCCTGCGGAAAGTGCAGGAAGGTATGTAAGAGCTAGGTACAATAAAAACACCATAAAAAAGCAACAAGCAGCAAAGCTTAAAAAAAGCAACAAGCAGTTCCACTCCCTCTTTTGTTACGAATGTTGAGGCTTTCAATCAGCTCACACTAATTATCTACATAGTCTCTACATACCCGTGGATGCCATTTGGGAGCAATTTTTCCTATTTGTATTAAAAAATAAAGTCCCTTCATGGACTAAAATGCGCGTAGCACATTATGCAGAGCCTATCGGGAGGCTGGGTGGCTCAGAAAAAAGAGCTATAACTCATTCATTATTGCGATTTATGCTGTAAAATTTCGTCATGGACATGATAAGATAAGATACTTTGATCCTATCTAGACACTTCGCAAGTACTAACGAAAAGGTTATTGACTATACAAAGCGCCACCACGCCAGGACGAACCTGGTGGGCTCGAACCGCTGACCGAATGCAGGGACGCTGCACGCGAGCCCACAGCTCTACCAACCGAGCCACCCTGACGGGTGTCATGGACAAGAGGAAAGGTGCTGGAGCCTGGGGATTTTGTTTCTGAATATTTCGATATTAAAAAAAAATCATCGAAAATTCATGGCGGACGATAACCTTAAGTAGCACAAAAAAGTTACGTTATCGGTAAATCAATCACTTATCCTCATTACTGTATGTACAGCTGATTTCCAGGATAAACATGCATAGTAGGACTTGGGCATACCCTGTCAGCAGCCTCTGGCATAAGGAGGCATGAAGGAGTTTGTGACGGTCAAACTGACCTAAGAGAGCAAATACTATTCAAGGATAGAGACTAGTAACTCAGAGCTATGCAAAATACGCAGAATACCTCTATTTTCGTGATATGTGGAAATAATGACATATTTGTCATAAGCCGTGACTAGATAGATTGTCATCGCCGTCCCCACCGAGTGAGGTCGGGTAGAGGTGCCTCATCTCTACTTTTGCATCTTCAGGTGGCGAGGTGGACACAGACGCCGGTGGCGTGGGATCGATTCTGAACTATGGCTATAATAAATATGCGAAATACAATATATCAATGTTAACCAATCTAAATCATAGATATTATTTTGCGAGCATAAAACTCCCATCTTGTATGTAGATATTATCTATATATAGATATATAACATTACTCACTAAATAAGTGGAACGTAATCTAGGAAATAGGACAAATGCAATGAAAAGAGTAAGTGTGATAAATGGAGACAAACCATGTCATATAGCACCCTTTAAACATCTTTATCAGTTTCTACTAAAAAATATGCCATAAACATATCAGTGACGCGTGAGGCACTGGATGCAGTTCACCCAGCCAGCACGTGAACCTGTGTGATTGGTGTTTTGTTCACCGTCCGGCCTCAGGGTGCGTTCATAGGATTACTCGCGGCCTTGACCTTCAATGTGTGGATGGTGGTGGGCAACTTCGTGACGGGCGGAGGGTCTCCCGCACGCCTTCCCCTCTCTGTGGCCGGCTGTGCTTCCTCCATGAACGCAACACTGGACGTTCTCGCCTCCACCACACTCGACTCCACCACACTCGACTCCACCACCGTCGACCAGTAAGTATATCATCCATGTTCTTCATACTTAAACCGAAAAAAAACTTTACACATAAAAGGTCGTCAATTCAGCCTTATCTCATGAATATTCTACATCGTCTCTTACTAACTTATCTATATTTATGCATTGTACAGATAAAACCTTCATTACAAGGTATCATTACACTCCGTGATATCCACTACACATCGTTTAACGTATTGTCCATTTGCTGCAGAACGGAGAAGAGCCTGTACAACATCTCGTATTGCTTCAACAGCCTCATCGGCATTGGCATTGCTATGCTGGTCAGCAACGTGGCGATGCTGGCGTTAAGTGAGACTTCATCCTTGACATTTCTATCTCATCACTCACTCATGGAATTCCAATATCAGAATCTCAATCTTAGTTCAAACATTAGTTAAGAGCCTTGAGCCTTGATGTCATCGCTTCAATACATTCCTCATCCCCTCCCTGCCACTACAGGTCCCAATAATCCGAAGGAGGTGAAGGGCGGGGTGGTCAATCCAACCTGTGAGCGGCTATACGAGTGGGCGTGGCAAAGGTATCAGGTTGGGCGGAAGGGTAGAACGAATCAGGACACCACAAGCCCGGAGAGTTATGTGGAGGCCATGAAGATGTTGAACCAGGTGAAGGCTGATGCAGGCACACCCGACAACCCTTCAGATTCCAGGCAGGGGCGCAGTCTCGGCCGGCAATAACTTGGATAAACAGACAATCTCGCTAATAGGTCACCACGCCTTCCTCGCTTACTGTGTGATCATTATACAACTTAAGACGACACTTGTTCCGTCTCACAAACGTTGTCAAAAGTGCATTTATAATTTAAGCGACATATTTATACAGATGATTGATACGTAAAGTGTTCATCTATTTGCCTTATCTCGTGTGTGTGTGTGTGTGTGTGTTGTGTGTGTTGTGTGTTGTGTGTGTGTGTGTGTGTGTGTGTGTGTGTGTGTGTGTGTGTGTGTGTGTGTGTGTGTGTGCGGCGCGCGGGCGGGCGGCGGGGCGGGCGGGCGGGCGGGCGGGCGAGCGGGTTTGGGGGGGGGGCGTGGTGGGTGGGTGGGTGCGGGGCGTGCGTGGCGTGTGTGGGTGTGTGTGTGTGGTGTGTGTGTGTGTGTGTGTGTGTGTGTGTGTGTGTGTGTGTGTGTGTGTGTGTGTGTGTGTGTGTGTGTGTGTGTGTGTGTGTGTGTGTGTGTGTGTGTACAAGTGGGATGAGAATTATACGCCAGAAGCATAGATAAAGAAAAAATATTCAGATAAAGAAAAAACATTCATGTTGTGGCTTTGCATGTGCAGACACGGCCACCGCTCCTGCATAGTGGAGGAGGGATGGCGCTCAGTCATTGTCGTGCAAGCCTTGTGTCAGTGAAGTGAACTTTTTTTCCTTTCGAGAATCTGGGAGACTGGGGGGGGGGGGGGTTGTATGGTGTGTGTGTGTATGTGTGTGTGTGTGTGTGTATTTACCTAGTTGTAACATACAGGAAAAGAGCTATGATTGTACTGTCCCGTCTCCAAATCTACTATTATCCAGCTTGCCTTTGAAGTCCTGAATATTTCTTGCATTAATCACTTCTGCATCAAGGTTATTCTATGCTTTTTTTTTCTATGAAATCATACATGCAGGGTATTATCCATTTCTGCAACAAGATTAGCAACTGCAATATATATATATATATATATATATATATATATATATATATATATATATATATATATATATATATATATATTACATTTTTTACGCCTAAGTGAAGAATTTGTGTTATGAGTGTCTATTTTGCTTTATCCGGATGTTTTGTGTTATTACCAATCATAAAAACCTAGTCAATAAAAGGTAAAATTCATCCACAAGCAAAAGTTTCGATTTTTCTAACTGCTGGCAGACAAAATTGCAACTTTTCCCATCAAAACAAACAGAATATTACACACTTCTACATCCAGTAAGATCATACATTACAAACATGAATAGGCTACTTACTATATATAGCTAATTTTCTAAAAGTTTCAATCATTCAATCATTCAATATCACATGTTACGCCGCATTATATTTATTGACATTCTTACAGACGCATTTCATGGTATCACGCATAAACACCGGGAGACTGATTGGTGTGTTTGACAATCGAGTAATGCAAAGATGCTTTCCCTCCATCGCATCACTGCCAGATATAACCTTCAAGTGGAAGATATCTAATACTGTAACATGACTACATACGTGACTGCTTATAAATCAAAGACATAAGCATGCTTTTCTCATGCAATGTTGCCACCGTAACTCCTCTGTCTTTCACCTACCTACTCTTCTTTCATCACTTATCCTCTTCCGTATCATGTTCATCGCTAGCCTTCTTTTCATTTCATCCAACACTTCCTCTTTATCTTATTCCTTACATTCCATTTTCAAAAGCCATCTAAGTTTTCCATTCCGCTGTGCTATTGGTGTGGATGAAAGGAGTAATTGAAGAAATTATTCTTATGAATATTTCCTAATAACTAGCATACTGAACATGGTTGATCACTCCTCGACATATACAATGAATCAATTAAGCGGTTGGCTTTACTGTACCGCTCACAGATATCTAACTCCCACCCCCACATACACTCTGATTTGAAAAAGGTTTAGCATTTTAATCGTTTGACATGGATGGGGCGGCGGTGACAAAGGCCAACACGATGGGATACAAGTTCCTGCCGGCGGACTGGGTGGTGTTCTCGCTTATGCTGGTGGTGTCCGTAGCCATCACCGTGATCAGTGCCGTGAGGAACAGGTGGAACGTCATCACTCAAGATTACCTTCTGGGCAGCAGGCCCATGCCGCCGCCAGCATTCGCACTCTACGTTGGGAGGTTTATTTTCCTCCGTCGTTGTCTTGGGTAAGTCGTCTGAAGATCTTGAGTCACATACGCAAGGAAGTTTAAGTAAAAGCTACAAAAAAATAGCTTTCATAAGTCTCTGTGGTCAATGAGTCAGATGTTTGTGCAATATGGTTATGGGATCTCCACCAGCCACAGACTGCAACAACATCTGTCAACATCAATCCATCTGAGTTTTTGTTGTAAGACTGATTGCAATGTTGATCCTGTTACATCCTCTTGTGCCTTCTGATACATCATCTTCCTAATACTCACAGGCAACAGGCAGTCCCACGGAGACCTACTTCTACGGCGCGCAAATCACCACCCAAGTGCTAGGCGTCGTGCCCGCCATGCTGGTCTTCGTTCAGCTCATTCTGCCCGTCCTCTACAACCTCAAGCTGGTCTCCATAAATGAGGTGAGAAAAGAACGTAAACATTTTTGCGATATTATTATGAGTGTTCAATCCTTACCTAACAACACATTAATTATTTGGTTAAGTTGAATTATAATTATTCATGACAATTTGTCATTTTGAAGAATTTCCTTTGTGATCTTACTACATCTGGTTATCAGTCTTACAATCCACCAAGACTCAGATGTGATGTTACTTTGAACATTTAAATCCCTATTAAAGAAACCTTGAGGGCACATCTCTGGGTAAGCTTGATGTCCTGTTACATACACCGCTTTATAGTGGGGCAACTTAGCATAACAATTGTGCATTTTGTGAGGAAAGCACCAAATTTGGCACACTAGTAGACTATCCTATTATGAACAGATTTGGATGTTGGGCCATCTCAAATTCACTTCCTGATGACTGTGGCAGCCATTTTTCAAAATGGCCGCTAGCGGTTACTATAATTTTACAATCTCCCTTATAGTGTACCAGTCGTTCAAAGGATAACACTAACATTGGTCTGAACATTTATTAAAAGCTGAATTAAGAAAAACATAATCAAAATGGACGCCACTCATAATAAAAATGGCCGCCACTCAATCAAAATGGCCGCCACTCAATTTTGTGAGCACTCTCCCTCACACACACACAAAGCTGTGCATTCAAGTGCGGCCTTTTTGCACTTACAACGCTTCAGACAGCTCTTCTTGCACTTGCACGATACTAGCTCATAGCAGGTGTGGGTTACTTCGGGTAGCTTCGTCCAGTGTGGCTCGTACACCCCCTCGTCATTCTTGACTCAGCCCCAGCTGAATGGAGGAGGCAGCTCTGGCGTTGGTAGCAGTGTTTGACCCCACACATTGCCTCCTTGGTAGGCCGCCATCTTCACATGCTCCTCCAGAGCTGGCCTGACATGCTCCTCCTCGGGGGAGGAGAGTTTGGCTCTAAGGTTCTTGAATTGACTAGTAGGCGACCGAGCGATATTAGCGTACTGGTTAGATATTATATGTATATGCAGTGGCGTCACCGCGGGGGGGCTAAGGGGGACTTAGCCCCCCCAAGTCAAGGACTCAGCCCCCCCAAAATTGCTGCTAGTAGCCTGCTACCCAAAAACAATAAAAAGGAATATTTATCCAATTTTCCATGCCAGAGCAAAACCTTATTTTTCACACTTTTATAGAAAAATTGGTTTGATGTTTCATTTAAATGTTGAAATATGTTTGCTAACAAACCTTGAAATTACTAAGTATATTGTATTATAGAGATATTCTATAGATACAAGTGATAATCCTGATATACCCACACCTGTTATGGAACAGGTGCAGGATCTAGCCACAAAGCCTGAAGAAGGACCCACGCAGCCGAGACTTAAGGTGTATCCTAAAGTACAGTCTGGTTCTCAGACCAGGTCTTTCCAATATGAGTGGTATAAAAGGTATGAGTGGCTTGAATACTCTGTGACAAGTGACCGAGTTTATTGTTTTCCATGTAGGCTTTTTGGCGGTAATGTTGGTCACAAAGAAGTAACATTCACCAACGAAGGTTTTAGGTCCTGGAAAAAGATGCATGTAAAAGCAACAAAGCAGGAGAATCCACGTATCATGTAGTACCGGTACCGGTTTAGGGTACCGGGTGTTAGCCGGGGTTTGTGACCTGCTCTCCGGGATGCTGGCTTCGGCCAAAACCAAGCACTAAGGATGAATGATAAAAATGTTGATATGGAGACGGGGCCATACGAGCGTTGCTCAGGCCCTGTAAAATACAACTAGATGAATACACACACACACTTCTCTCTCTCTCTCTCTCTCTCTCTCTCTCTCTCTCTCTCTCTCTCTCTCTCTCTCTCTCTCTCTCTCTCTCTCTCTCTCTCTCTCTCTCTCTCTCTCTCTCTCTCTCTCTCTCTC
Source organism: Chionoecetes opilio (assembly GCA_016584305.1). Taxonomy (NCBI): domain Eukaryota; kingdom Metazoa; phylum Arthropoda; class Malacostraca; order Decapoda; family Majidae; genus Chionoecetes; species Chionoecetes opilio. The sequence goes on along the minus strand of JACEEZ010021146.1, from coordinate 43,365 downwards.
TCTCTCTGTGTGTGTGTCTCCCACACACACATATATACAAACACGCACGCGCACACACACTTTTGAATAAGTTATTTGACTTACCTCAAAATGCAGCTTGAATTCATCATACTGCTCAAGGATCCTGCTCACACACTGTGCAATCGCAAGCCATCGCGTATCAGACAGCTGTAATATCTTTAGAGGTTGTTCTCCGATATTGATGGTGCTGTAGAGACTTGCATATTTCTGCTGGCGGAGTGGGCTGTGAGAAAAGTATCTGTAAGTCTCAGATACCATGAACTCGAGGTGACCAGGCAGTTTTTTCATGGCGTAAGATGAACACAATTGCAGTGCATGGCATATGCATTTGATATGGGTGACATGGGGGTTAATTTCTTGGAACCTTGTGACGACTGAGCTTCTTTGTCCAGCCATGGTGTTGCACCCGTCTGTTGCCAGACCCATGCATTTCTTGGGCTCCAGATTAACATCCTTTAAAAGATCAAGTATGGCATCAGTTACGCCTTGAGCAGTGGACTTTTCTAGTTCCACCAGTCCCAAGATTGACGTCACTATTCTTTTCTTATTGAAGCTCGGGTAACGTATAACGACACAGAGTTTCTTTTTGCTTGTTACGTCAGTACTTGCATCAATAATCAATTAATATTCATTGTCACTTACATCGTTCAGGAGGTCTTTAAGCATGCAAGGCCCAAGCACGTTATTTATCAGAGCCGCACACGTACTTTGTCCTGTGAATGCCGATATCTTTTCCTGATATTTGTTTCACAATCTCACCCAAGTGATCAATTGTTTTTATACTGGAGTGACAGGCAATGTGCGCAGATAATCTTAGTTCAGCAATCTTGACACCGTTGTCCACTTTCACTCCCACTAGGCCTGTATCGAGAAGGGTTCTTGTGGCGGAAAAGGGAAGGGCATTTTTCTTGTGTTTTTGAGTTATGCCATGTCCTTTCAGATCCGCACGGTGAGCTCTCAGCACAGTTTTGCAAAACTTGCACGATGCTTTTGTGTCATCACTTGGGACACTGGTGATCTATTCCCGTAAATTATCTTCTTTCTCCCAATCTTTGCTGTATTTTCTGTCATATTTTGCCCATCTACCCATCTTTTCTTTATCGAGCTTCCGCCTTCCAATGAACAACTTTCCTTCATGGCAAAAAATTTCGAACTGAAAGTCTGAAACTGATTGTCGGTTTGAGTGCCCCAACCCTGTTAATCTGTCTTTAGTAGGAGGGAAGGGTGAAGGGAGTGGGGGGAAAATTAAGAGGAGCAGTCAAGGAAACGAGGCATGACTCATGTTTTGGGGGAGGCCTGTCCCATATACGTCTAATAAGACGATCCACCACTCATGCGCTAATCCAAGGCTAAGGGAATCCCTTGGCCATGCGCTAATCCTTATCAGCTGCCATCGCTCCTCAGCCTCTCGCCGTTTTATTTTTTCTAGAGTTTTAACGTCAAACAAACGTTTCGTTTGTGCCAACTAAATAATATGAACGTTAATAAAGTATATATCCTTACAGAAATTATCATGAAAAACAGCCAAAACAACAGCCAATCTTTTTTAAACCAGCCAAAAAATCCGCCAAGTCGCCAAAACGAAAATTTCTCGCCGGAAAGTATAAAACAGCGCCCAATTGGGCGTGAAACCCGCCAACCTGGCAACTTTGCCTGAGTCTCGACGCCACTCCACCATACTAATTTTCACCCCCTCTCTAACCCTCCGCCAGCCAGTCGCCCCTCCCAACATCAGCTCTCCCATCTCCCCCTAATAATCATCCCCCACCTTTGTGCTCCTCCCTCTACCCCCTTTCTTTCTTCCATCCCATCTTTACCTCCGCCAACGAAGTTGGAGGGGTTATGTTTTCACCCCGATCTGTCTGTCTGTCTGTTTGTTAGTATACAGGATTTCTCGAAAAGTTACGAATAGATTTGAACCAAACTCGGTATACCAAGTCTATTTGGTATAAGGAAGAAGTGATTTAATTTTGGATGAAATCTATTGACAACTGTTGCCATGGCAACCAATTGATGAAATATTCAGCCGGAGGTATGCGCTCATACTGAGTGCATAATGCATATATATATATAATTGATTAAATCTTCGGGCGGAGGTATGCGCTCTACTGAGTGCTCCCCCCCCTAGTTTGCATCTGTATCCTCTCTCCTCTCTCTCTCTCTCTCTCTCTCTCTCTCTCTCGTTCACACACACACACACACACACACACACACACACACACACGAGCACACACGCCCCACCCCCACACCCCCACACACAAACACGTGTATCCAGAATCGTCTGACCACTACCAATCAACACTCATTAGATTCTCAACACACCTGCCCTCAGTGGCGTCACCGCGGGGGGGCTAACACACACACACACGAGCACACACGCCCCACCCCACACACCCACACACAAACACGTGTATCCAGAATCGTCTGACCACTACCAATCAACACTCATTAGATTCTCAACACACCTGCCCAGACAGTATATGTTTTAATCTATACTAAAGCAGGATGTCTGAGTGTCTGTGTGTCTTGTAACGGCGCCTGTCGTGCTGAGTTACTGCCACCTTTTGATGACATTTTGCTGAACCAAGTAGCCACGCCATCCCAGATGATGATGACGTGGATAGCCTGGTGTTGGGAAGCAACACGTAAACACCTCGCCTTTCCTGCCCACCGGAACCTGAGGTTTCCGGCCTCCTTTCCTTATATGCGGCAGACGCAGCGGAGAGAGGGGAGAACGACAGGAGCCGCAACCCTTAGCGCTCCGATAGTAGACTCCTCTGAGAGTCTGTGTGTACTCACACACCTGATGGTGTGAGAGTACCTTGTCACGTAAATAGTTGTTCTGGCTCTGTCTATTAGACATTAGTTTCATTGGCCGTTGTAAAGAACCCCGTGACATTATTATTGTATAAATCTCACAAGTGTACAGATATGTATATATATATCTTGTAATTATTGTTCTGGTACTTAATTATTAACAAGCCTTATAAAACAACCGCTCGACCACTTTTATTAAACTACCATTTGAAGTGTCTGGCTAGGACGGTATACGCCTACCCATCAACCTACACTTCTGAGGCAATCAACCCCTACTGTGTCACCAACATTTGTAAGTATTCTTACTTAGGTTGACCCCTGTTACCTGTAATTAACAACACACAAAAGGGTAACAAGAGAGAGAGAGAGAGAGAGAGAGAGAGAGAGAGAGAGAGAGAGAGAGAGAGAGAGAGAGAGAGAGAGAGAGAGAGAGAGAGAGAGAGAGAGAGAGAGAGAGAGAGAGAGAGAATGGTGCATGACAGAGGTATCAACATTTCAGTTCAATGGTGTGTGTGTGTGTGTATGTGTGTGTGTGTGTATGTGTATGTGTGTGTGTTTGTGTGTCTGTGTGTGTGTGTGTGTGTGTGTGTGTGTGTGTGTGTGTGTGTGTGTGTGTGTGTGTGTGTGTGTGTGTGTGTGTGTGTGTGTGTGTGTGTGTGTGTGTGTGTCTGATGAAACACAATGTCTTAGATGGAGGTTCCCTTCTTCGTCGGCTGAAGTGGTCTGATGGAAGGACCTACACCTCCATTGCCAACGACTATGCAGCATTCACTGTGAAACACTATGGCAAGGCTACGGTAGTCTTCGATGGTTGCAGTGGTGGTCCAAGTACGAAGGACACAATACACATCAGCGACGGGGACAAAATCGTGACGGTCATAAGGTGAATATCACTGAAACAACCAAATTCACTGGAAAGATGGAGGATTTCCTTTCCAATAACGAGAACAAACAGACACTGATCCATATGATTGCTGATCGCATAAAAATCAGAGGATGTCATGTGATACATGCTATGGGAGATGCTGACTTGGACATTGTGAGGACAGCAGTATCAATGTCATCTGAAAAAACTACCACGCTCATAGGCGAGGACACGGATTTGTTAGTGCTACTGCTTCATTACGCATCTCCGAGCGATGGTACAAAGCTCTACTTCCGCTCAGATAAAGGGAGTCCTACTGTAGTGTATGACATAAAGGTCATAAAGCAGGTTCTAGGTAGCGAGATCTGTCAAAGTCTGCTGTTTCTGCATGCGTTCACAGGATGCGACACCACTTCCAGGATATTTGGAATTGGAAAGCGTCTGCTCTGCAAAAGCTGATAAAAGGTGATCCAATCCTGCAAAGTTATGCAAAGATCTTTAGTACACCTGGACAAGACATGGATGTTATTGTAGACTCTGGGTATGCACTCATGGTGTCTCTGTTCAATGGCAAACCTGGGGACAACCTATCTGCTGTCAGATACACCCGTCTTTGCAAAAAAGTGAGTGCGGCCAAAAGCTTCGTGACACCCGAACGACTGCCTCCAACATCTTCGGCTACAAAGTATCCTTCTCTGAGAAGCTATCTCCATGTAATGCAATGGATGGGCAAGGGTGAGGATATTGACGTCACTAAATGGGGGCGGAGCCTACAAACCAACAGACTAGTTCCAGTGATGAGGACCTGCACCCGCACCAAAACCCCTTGAAAAATGATTCGCTGCGCTGTTGGGGTTTTTGCAACACACCCCGTTGTACTTGCCGAAGCATGGACTAGCTTTTTCCAAAGCATGTGACAATCCAAAAAGGCCATTTTTTAAAAAAGCGTCAAGATATCAGATATCAGGGGTATCGGGATGATGAAAGGGGAAAATGTGAAATAGGGAAATAAAAGCTTTGGGTCGCCATTTTGTATGACGCCATTTTGACCCTTTTCCCCGGAAACCCCAATTAGGAAACTTTTGCTGTATTGTTGTTCCAATTAAGAACAAATAAACACCATAAAAAAATTTCTGCAATTATTTTGGATTGTTGGCTACTTGACTAGACTATAGTATTAGTTTAAGTAAATATAAAATTAAATACTATCCCACCATAAGAATTTAAAGTATGGTTATGCTGGTTTATCTAGCCTTTAAAAATTGATCCTTTTCATGTTTTCGAGGGGATTGTTCTCAAAAGGTTATAAATTGACTTACAGTAAGCAAGAAAAGATAACAATAAAAAACCAGCGCCCGCCTCACGTAAATGGACCCCTAAATTTAAAATGTTATATGAGTTTTTGGGTGAAGCAAGACTTTTTGTGTATAAAAACCTTCCTTCACACCCAACCGCGCCCCAATAAATGGGCCTCCTGCTGTTAGTCTGATCCGTGTTGTTCTTGAGCAAACACTACCCGGAAATGGTGACAACGACCACCCCGGGGGAAACGGGGCCCGGGGGCGACCACGGAGGAATGGACCCCTGGGGCTTTGTCGGGGGTCAATGCAATGAAACTGTTTTCCCAACCTGGGACTGGTGTTTTTCTCCCTCGCTGGTGTGTACCGTGGCCATGGCGGGTTTCAGTGCCGTCAAGAACCGGAGGAAAGCTACACTCGGGAATACCCTGCTGGGGGGCAAAAAAATTGGGCCGCCAGCTGTAGCGATTCCCTCCTGGCACATTCTCCTCAATCTGGTCATAGGAAAGTTGTTACTGTTTCACCTCACATGGTACTGTAAAAAGTTCCCCACGGTAAATCACCAATATTCTAATTTTATATAAAATTCAAATGAATGTGAAGAAAATAATAAATATTATATATATATAATATATATATATATATATATATATATTTTATATATTATATTATATTATAATATATAATTATATATATGGTGCCCAAAGTACCCTTTCGCCTTTCCCTATTTTCCCCTTTGGGAATCCCACCGAGATTTATTTCTACGGCACCCGATCACCATCGCCCTTCTCGGTTCGTGCTTGTAAATTGTCTTAAAACCGATATCCTTTCCCATTTGCTAAACCTCAAGCTGGTGTCCCCCTTAATGAGGGGGAAAAAATGTATGAAAAAACAATTTGCAAAAGTACACACACATTTTTCCATCATAAAATGCTGGGTTTATTTGCTAATTTCATCATTTTGTCCAGAGAACTCAGGTTAAATTTAAACGCAGTGGAGGATCAACTTTCCGGTTTCACTACATTTTTAAAAGGGTTTATGACATTAAGCACTACTAATAAGGAATCTCAATTTTATTTTAAGATTATTATACAAGGACTTTTTAAATAAATATTTTGTTTTTTATACTTAAGGGGCTTTTGATACTAATACAAATATACCGTCGGTGTATCTACGTTGACCTACAGCCAAAATGACCTACCCGTAAAGATGACCTACATCCAAAATCAGATCGTATTTTTACGATGCGTTACGGAAAACACTAATGTTCCTTCATGCCCCTCATACCTGGAGGGGGGCGGTACAAGACGTCGCCTTGCAAACTGATTACCTTGGTGATGCTGTTTTTCCCCTTTTTAATATGGGCATGGTCCCCCCCCATCGGCCTTACCACTGTCACCAACCTCTCCGGCTTTGGGGCCCCCTGGCCCCCCATGGGCGCCATGTCACCCTTTACTCACCACGTGAGTGGCCATTTGGCAGGCTGTCCAGCACTACGGTAGGACTACATTTTGTCTCCACCTTCTTCACCTGGCAAGGAGATATATTATCTGAAGTCGTTTAGGTACATTGATGAAGAATGACACATAATCACCTGGTGCCTGTCTTTTTCAATAGTGATTATCAAGACGTTCCACTGTTTATAGTAATCTTTTCAGCGGTCGAGCAGGGTTCAAGGCTACTCATTACTGTACTGCTCTTAAATAACACTTTCTATTGCAGTGCCTCGTCTCCTGTAATAACTTATGATCCATTCTATGAACTTTGTTATCAGAAACGTTACTTAGTTTGGTTTCCACTTGCTCAGGGCGGCGTGAGGGCGGTGGTGTACACGGACGTGCTGCAGACGCTGCTCATGTTCGGGGGCGTGTTGGTGGTGGTGGTGCTGTGCTGCATTGAGCTGGGCGGCGTCGGGGAGGTGTGGGCCATAGCGGAACGCGGCGGTAGAATAGAGTTCTTTAAGTGAGTAAGTGGAGAGGCTCCTGGGGGATATTGATGGCTGCTGGGGAGGCGAAGCATTTGTTGGGCCTTGTGGGACTTAGTGGGGGCAAGTTTTTCTTCGGGGTGATAATGATGATAACAATAAAAATTAATGACAAGGATGATGATGCTGATAAAGATCAGTTTATCAAATGTAGTAATAACAATTTACCTAAAATGCCGGCGCTGAAAATACTTATAAATAAGAAGTGAGGCAAGATAGACAAGGTAAAGCGTGCTATGAATGTACAACGTTATCAAACATCTGTGTTTCTGTACCTTCCCAGCATGGACACCAACCCACATGTCCGCCACACATTTTGGTCCACATTCATTTTCGGATTCTACCTCACCACCTCCCTTGGACTCACCCAGTACGCCTACCAACGCCTTGCTTCCGTCAGAACCCTGCAAATATCAAAGGGGTGAGATTTCATTTAATGCGCACACTTTCAATAGTATGCAATTTCTTCAGATAAGTTTATATATATCAAGAGAGAGAGAGAGAGAGAGAGAGAGAGAGAGAAGGAGAAGAGAGAGAGAGAGAGACAGAGAGAGAGAAGAGAGAGAGAGAGAGAGAGATAGATGAGAGAGAGAGAGAGAGAGAGACAGAGAAGAGAGAGAGAGAGAGAGAGAGAGAGAGAGAGAGAGAGAGAGAGGAGAGAGAGAGAGAGAGAGAGAGAGAGGAGAGAGAGAGTGAGAGAAGCAGAGAGATGAAGAGACCGAGAGAGGAAGAGAGAGACAAAGATTTGTCCACATACTAGCATATTCAGACCAATACTTCCTTTGGCAGACTCAGTGTTCTTCCGCACGGGATCTGGTGTATGGCGACTCTTGTCTTCTTCTCTGGTAGGTCGCCTAGCCGTCTACAGCACGTGCGATCCTCTTACCTCAGGCAAGATCGAGAAAGCGACGAGATCTTCACTCCGTACCACAAGCGGGCACATCCGGGCGGCTGGCTCTTTATGGCGGCGTGTATGCGCGTACTCGTACCCACGAAAGCAGGGAACAGGGAAGACGAAGACATGACGAT
>JACEEZ010021146.1:20000-35309 GCA_016584305.1 Chionoecetes opilio | reverse complement strand
AAAGAGAGAGGAGAGAGAGAGAGAGAGAGAGTAGAGAGAGAGAGAGAGAGAGAGAGAGAGAGAGAGAGAGAGAGAGAGAGAGAGAGAGAGAGAGAGAGAGAGAGAGAGAGAGAGAGAGAGAGAGAGAGAGATATTTGTCCACATACTACATATTCAAGACCAATACCTTCCTTTGGCAGACTCATGTGGTTCTTCCTGCCGGGATTCTGGTGTATGTGGATCTTGTTCTTCTTCTCTGGTATGGTCGCCTATGCCGTCTACAGCACGTACGATCCTCTTACCTCAGGCAAGATCGAGAAAGCAGACCAGATCCTTCCCTTTCTGGTGACCGACAAGCTGGGCCACATCCCGGGCGTTTCTGGGCTCTTTATGGCGGCCGTGTATGGCGCGGTACTCAGGTAACCACACGAGGGGAAGCAGGGAAGACTAACCATAATGTGGACGACGAGGAAGATGATACGAGGGACAAAAATTAAGAGTTACCACAGCTTTCAACTGTATCTTAATTTTTTTCTCCCACTTACAATTGCTTTCGTATTGCAGTTTTTTCAGTAGTACAATCACACAGTCTTTCCTTATATGATTATTTCTGATAATATATAATAAGCTTGATGACCTTCCAAAATTCATTCACAAATACTTGGATTCAGCACCGACTGCAAAATTCTTCAAGGATTTCTCTTTATTATTTAACATGTTGTCTTTCCTTACGTTTTTGACGACTTATCATTCAGTCCTCTTGTGATTGTTTCTCTCCACTTGACCACAGCACCTTCTCCTCCATGGGAAACTCTGTGGCTTGCGTACTGTGGGAGGACTTCCTCAAGCCTCTCTCCTACTTCAGAGGTCTCAGCGACTCCTCTGCCATTCGTGTGATATATATATACTATATATAATATATATATATATATATATATATATATATATATATATTATATATATAAATATATATATATATTATATATAATATATATATATATATATATATATATATATATATATATATAATAGTGAGCAACATATGGGTTTGTTAGTCTGCGTCGCATTTCATATATATTTCATGAAGATAAATATGTCCGTGAGGTTACTTGGAGATTACTTTCAGTTCACTATTCCTTATATATATATATATATATATATATATATATATATATATATATATATTATATATATATATATATAATATATATATATATATATATATCATTTTTATATATAATATATATATATATACTATATATAATATATATATTATATATATATATATATATATATATATATGTATATATATATATATATATATATTTATATATAATATATATATGTATATATTTATAATATAATTATTATATACCCTTCAGGTGCAGATACTGGTAAATCCAGGTGCGTTACTCATAAAAGCCGCACATGTGGAGATCGATGATAGATGAACTAGCTATTCAGCACATTGAAAATATTCTTTCATGCAATGAACAGAACTGTGAAAAGAAGTTTAAATCGAGAGCTGAATAACTTAAGAAGTTAACTATTAAAAGAAATTTCGGTTGGGTGATATGCAAGTACAATTATGGGTATAATTATATATAGTCCAGCTGCAGTGTGCAACAGCTCTGCCGGGCCGCCTATATGCATAGGTTGAATCATTATTTATAATATAAATTTTCTTAATGTTTAGGCATCCCCTAAGAATAGCTCTAGGGTTTTAATTAACAAGAAACAAAAAGAAATATCACAAAAAAGCAACAAACGTGGAAAAGAAGGGTGTAACTGTGTGTGTGTGTGTGTGTGTGACTCTTAACTCATTGTCCAAGCGAGCGAAGTGAGTTTTTAGCATTTATGCTAAAATTTGTAATATATTGTGCCTGGCGACATTAGTGCAGTGGCGAAAGTAGTGCATTAGTGTAGTGGAAATAAAATGTTTTCGACTCGTAGTCCTCACAATAACAGTGTGTGAGCCGAGGAGACAGGCTGCTTGTGTTAGGCCTCATATAACCACTATAACTCGTGTTTCTAATGCCGTTATAGGTGTTATTTAGGGTTAGCGTGGTGTTATATACGTGGTAGGGTGTGTGTGAGGTGTTGAATATGCCATTTCAGCCGTGGGTACAGAGAGGAGTTGTCCAAGCGAGCGAAGGGAGCTTGGAGCTTGATTCGCATTTAACAATTATGAAATACCACCACCACCACCACCATCACCACCACCACACCACCACCACCACACCACCACCACCACTACCACCATACCACCACCACCACCACCACCACCACCACCATTACCACCACCACCACCACCACCATACAACCACACCACCATCACCACCACCACCACCACCACCACCATCACCACCACCACCACCACCACCACCACCACCACCACCAAACCACCACCACCACCACCACCACAACACCACCACCACCACCACCACCACCACCACCCCCACACCACCACCATCACCATCACCATCACCACCATCACCATCACCACCATCACCATCACCATCACCATCACCACCATCACCATCACCATCACCATCACCATCACCACCATCACCACCATCACCACCACCACCACCACCACCACCACCACCACCACCACCACCACCACCACCACCACCACCACACCACCACACCACCACCACACCACCACCACCACAACCACCACCACCACCACCACCACCACCACCACCACCACCACCACCACCCACACACCACCACCACCACCACCACCACTACACCACCACCACCACACCACCACCACCACACTACCACCACCACACCACCACCACCACCAACCACACACCACCACCACCACCACAACCACACCACCACACCACACACCAACCACCACCACCACCACCACCACCACCCCCCCACACCACCACCATCACCAACACCATCACCACCATCACCATCACCACCATCACCATCACCATCACCACCATCACCACCAACACCATCACCACCATCACCATCACAATCACCACCATCACCACCATCACCACCATCACCACCATCACCACCACCACCACCACACCACCACCACCACCACCACCACCACCACCACCACCACCACCACCACCACCACCGCCACTATCACCACTATCACCACCACCACCACCACCACACCACCATCACCACCACCACCACCACCAACCACCACCACCCCACCACCACCACCACCACCACCACCACCATCACCACCACTACCACCACCACCACACCACCACCACCACACTACCACCACCACACCACCACCACCACCACCACCAACCACCACCAACCACCACCACCACCACCACCACCACCACCACACCACCACACCACCACCACCATCACCATCACCACCATCACCACAACCACCACTATCACACAACACCACCATACCACACCACCACCACCACCGCCATCACCACACCATTTTTTTTAGAACTTTTTTTTTAGAACTTTTTTCAAGAACCAATTTAGCACTTTTCTTTTCTCTGTAAAAGTCAGAAAATCAAAGAAGGGTATTGTGATGGTTATGTTTGTTAGGTCGGTTGTAATAGAATTCTTTTAAGGTGAGGGTATTAAAAAATTTGACTTTCGCCGGTGCGAGCTTGGGACACGTTCCGTATCTTTAGTGGGACGTCTATTTCCCTAGTCATTATATATTATGTACTAAATCACATACGCCATTATATATAATATATATATATATATATATATATATTATATAGTATATATATCATATATATATATTTATATATCCTATATATATATATATAATATCATATTTATATATATATATATATATATATTATAATATATATATATATATATATTATATATGTATATTATCTATATGAGGGTGGTGCCACTTAAAAATTTATTTTTTTCTTTTTACTGCGTGCGGGTGGTTTTCTGGTTTTCCATTCCCGTAAAAAATAACGTAGACAAATTTGTTTCAAAAATATTAATATTTTAAAGGGTCGCGAATCGAGTTAAAATTGAGATTTTGTGGCAAATTTCACGATTAATCAAATTCGTTTCGACGTTGTTGTTACACTTACTTGGAATGATTAAAAGGCATTTCTTAGTCATATTCATATTGTTTATTGGTATTTCACTCAGTTTATGTCCACAGACCGGAATGCTGGTCTACTCCAGGTCCCCCCTCTATTGCCAGAGTATAAGCCCCTCATCGGGGGGGGGGGGATCATGTCAGTGGGCACCCAAAATCCCCCCCCTCTCACTCTATTTGGCCTGGTAGCAGTCGCAGTCGACTTGCGGGCGTCGGGGTACCAGCTTCCTGTGGTCCTCAACGACCTGCAGAGGAACTGGCGCTGTTCCCTCGTCCTCGTGAGGCCTGGTTGTAGGCCTGCAATCAGCGCCACACCGCGCTCGGCGAAGTCATTCCCACCCTCAGATCCGGACTACACGATGGTGCTTGGTAGCTGCTGTCCTCCTCCCATGCGGCTGATCCTTGTTGAGGAACCCCGCCTCCAGGTCGAGGATCTTGAGAGCTGCTTGGGAACGACGGCGTGCTAAGCTCTGCCAACGTTTTGTCCGAGAGCGGCGCTGCTGATGTCCCTGGCGGACTTGCGGGCGGGTCCTCGTCCTTCCTCCTCCTCCTCCTGCAAGTCTCTGCCTGGACCAGTCTCTCTTGAACCCCCCGAGGGGAATGTCGGGGTCGAAGAAGTGCCCAGAGCCACCAGCCGCTCGCATCAAGTACCCAAGGTGGCGGCCGGAAGACCGGACTGATCGCCTTTCGACAGCTCCTTGTCGGGGGTATGCGCGTAAAGCGCGTTCACGAGGCCAGGTCCAGCGCCAGCGCAGCAGCGGCGAGTGCTGTCAAGGAACCAGGCGGCGGCGTACGTGCGGACGACGAACAGCGCAACAGCAGCCTGATGCCCCTGGGCCTCGGCTGCGTCGCCGGAACCTGCTCCTGAAATGAAAGACCTTCACAGCGTAAGATGCCCTTTGCCATCCACTTGGCCCGTGAGGCGGTCCGGGGCGGGAGAAGCGGATGCCGCGCTTCGGAACTCCGCCGAAGCAATTACGCAAGGAGCTCCAGAAGTTCCCGGTAGTCCGGCCCGGGGCTGGCGTGGTCGAGGAAGCGGCGGAAAGTTGACCAGCGCTCTCCCGCCTCCGGAACGTCATCGGCGTGAACGGCTCCGGCGTGTCCTGTCGATGAACTCCCACCCGCCTGGAACCTCTTGAACAGCTTGAATGGCGGGCCGCTCGAGACTCCAAGGCAGGTGGAGAATCCTTCTCCAGACCAGCTCGTACACGTGGTCCGGCAGGCCAGGTGGAAGACGGGCCGATCCAGCTTCTGCTCGGATGGTACAACCCGTTCACCAGCCCTCTATTCACCGCCGTGGTGTAGAATCTGAGACCGCGGACCCGCTCCTTTCCAGCTCCCAGATCCTCCAGCGCTGGTGAGCACGGCCTGACCAGTCCTGTGCTCGGAACGGACGTTACTGCTTGGGGTGGTGAGTGATCTTGCCCACAGTCGCACCCCGACACAGACCTGAGTCCGGTCGACGACTCCCTCCCCCGCCATCGCTCTCCGGGCGATCTTTCCGTCCCAGTGACGATGAGAACGGCGTCGGTGGTTGAACGCGGCCTTGATCTCCTTGGCAGCCTCCTCGTCGGACTTCATCCGAGCGCGCCGCTGAAAGGTTCGCGGTTCAGCACCAGCTCGGCGGGGTCGTGTCCTAAGTTCCGGCTGCAGAGCTGACAACACGTGGAACCGCATTGCAGTGGACACCTTGGTCCGGTCGAGCGCGCGGCCAGTTCAAGTTGAGGACGGACTTTCGCAACGCTCGCCCGCATGCGCTTCGGAGTATGTGCCAGACGTTTGAGGGGCCTCTCGTCGTCGCCATCGGTGAAGACGTTCCCTTCGGTGTGCGCGCCGCAACGGCCGGGTAGACTGTTGCCGGACTGGCATGGAGTCGGAAAACTGCCCGCGGACAGACTGCCCGAAAGCACAACGGACCTGTCAAGCTGCCATGCCGCACTTTCGCCTCCACTTCCGCCCTCCGCGATTCGGTGACTCCAACTTCTCCTTGACCTTCTTCTCGTTGACAGCAAGGGGACATTTCTTCTAGAACCGAGAGAAAACCGCGGGGCTCGTCCGCCCTTTGGCCAGCAGGAAGGACCGGTCCTCGTCCTCTGTAGATGTCAGCGCCTCTTGGTGCGCGATGTCGAAGAGGCTACGCAGGGATGCGACGAATGCCTCTTCCCTCGCCACCCACCTGGGTCGCCCGCGCGTCGACTTGCTCTTCTTCAAGGAGACCCACATCGATCGTAGAGTCGGATGAGTTTTTCGCGGCGCCCCGGTTGGCTTGCCTGGACTGGAATGCGTGCCCGGCCCAGAATGGCAGTACCTCATCGATCACCTTGGCCGCCGCGGGCTTCTTCTCTGCTTCAGTTCCAATGAAGGTGCAGGAACAGACGGATGAGCTTGTCCTCGTGTTTGGGAGTCGCTTCCCGTAAGTTTTCGTTCAGTGTAATATGTCAAGGTACACAGATCGTGTTTGACCTAGTCGTCCGCCATCGCAACTCTGGGGAAAACAGAGAGAGGGGAAGGCTTTATTACCAGTCAATTATATAACAATTTTATGTATTCGTCCCAAAAGGAAGAAAACATGTCAAATTGGATGAGGTCTTGATTGTAAATTCCCTTAGGCACACTTTCTGGGCAACAAAAATTAGCACAGAGCGAATAAAAACGAACCAAACTGTTATAGAGGCGTTGGTAAACAGTTTTCTAAGATCCCACGGTGCCAACGACACTCTTTTCCGGTCGAAACGTGCACTAAGACTGAGCCATACCAACGGGCCAGAAATACGCCCCGAACGCGGGCTAACGAGTTTTTGCTGTTTTGGCCTGACCTGGCCTGGCTCGATCGCCGGAAGTGTGTAATAAAACAATTGTTAGAGCAAAAAAAAAGTCCAAAATAAGACGTCGGAAATGCAATTTAAATTGATGAAAATTGTTGTTCCGAAATATTGTTAAGTACATTTGAAAAAGTGTTTTTTCCCCGACACAATGTCAAACTTGACCTCATTCGCGACCTCTAAATATTCCTATTTTTTTAATCCTTTAGCACACTTATTTTGTATGGAAATGAAACCAAAAACCACCCCGCACACCTAAAAGGTCGGATAAAATAATTCACTATATGGCTAATTGCCACCCTAATATAGACTCTATATATATTATATATCTATATTACTATATATATATATTATATATATATATAATTATATATATATATATATTATAATATATATATATATATATTATATATATATATATATTATATTGGTATTTTTTTCATACTTCCCCCTCAGCGCACCACATATGTTTCTAGCGCACATGTTAGCTTCCCCTGATTGTGAGCGCGGGACAGCCAGCCACGTCCCAATCCATCAGGCGCAGCTCACCACCCTGCAGGAGAAAACATTCCCATATAGAGTTAAAGCAATTAATTGACACCAACCAGAATAAGCAGATCCGGTTCTCAAGGACTTGCGTGGGCTTACGTTCCGGGCCCTTCCGTCTCTTGCTGAAGCCCCTCGCCCTACTCTATAACCGTGGCCAGTCGATGTTTTTTCTCACTTTACGAACAGAAGGGCTACGCTCGCAAATTGTGTTCCTGTGGTACCGAGGAGCAGAGGAATTGTCATGGGAGGGTTCGTGTAGGCAAAACAGACCCTTTCCGCTGTTTATAGCTCAATATTTCCCCGTCTTTTGTTTTCATCGCCAGAGGAGGGTTTTCCAGGAGGGAGAGCAGGCTGAGGGTGTGCATGCATGGTCTCATCAGCATCCTAGAGGGGAATGTAGAGAAAGTAGGAGATCGGAGGAGAGAGGAAGGGGAGGGAAGGAAAAAGAGAATATTGAAGAGCGAAGAGAGGAAAGGTACCCAATCACTTTTAGCGCGTTTTTACCCCTAACCCACCACAAATTGCAATGAAAAACAAAACAATATTTTTATGAAACCTTTGATTCCCCAGAACAAATATAGGAATTATACTCAATTCTAATGAGTGGGATCAATTATTTTTTTTCAGCTTGACGAGAGCCGTGAAGAGAGGTGGAGTGACGCTTGCAGTGAGAAATTGATCGGTGTGCCAGAGGACAGTTTTCACGCTGCGTCATTGTGAATGTAAGGAAGTATTATATTAATGTAGGATTGTTTAAGTTTTTTATTTTTATTTAAGTTTTAAACAAAAAAAAATTCTGTAACATTTTTAACATTCAATTTTTCAAAAAAAAAATGTTTTTTAACATTTCAATTTTTTTTTAACATTTCATTTAGTACCAATTTTGGTCGGGGGTTTGACACTTACCCGATAACGTAAAACTTGGAGAGTATACGCTGCGGTCATTGTGAATGTTAGGAGTATTATATTTAATGTATGATTGTTAGTAAGGTTTGTATTTTTATTTAAAGTTTTGTTTTTTTTTTTTTTTTTTACATTTTTTAATCATTAAATTTAAAAAAAAAAAATTTACATTTCACATTTTTGTTTTTAACATTTCATTAGTACCATTTGGGCCGTTAACCACTTACACGCTTAACTGAACCTTAAAAAACTTGTAGAGTAACTGTATTTTGTATTTTGTATGACATGTATATGAACTGTCCATTTATAGTCGGAAAACAGAGGGAACAAATGTAATCCTAAGTTTCCTCTCTTTTCAGCAACATGGGTGACGCGTCTTTCTGTAAGAACCACTCTCCTGTGATCCAACCAGTCACTGACGGATAAGAGTTGGTACGAGGAATCAAAAGAAGCTGGAAAAGTGAGCGTGGTGAAGAAGTCCAAGTCCATCCAGGACAGGCAGTTCATAACAGATTGGCCGGAGGGTGTTCTGTAATGTGAGAGACTTGGACTTTCTCTGAAGCGGGACAACATGTTTCGTCTGATGCAGACAAAGGGAGGTGCCTTCGTCTTTGGATTCAGCGTTGACTACCGAACTCAGTGTCTTTTCTGTGGTAATCCTGGGACAAGTACCGAGGGAGGAAAAAGGATCATATGTTGACTCCATGATTAGACATTCGACTTCCAAAATCATGTGTCTACTCCTGTGAAAATCGATTAGAACAATTTTCAGATTACAGTGAGGAGCAGAATTGCAGTTGTTGGCGATCTACACGCAGCAGATGCGGTATACCATAACGTGTTCCGTCTAACTTTCTACAAAGAACAGTTTAGCACTCAAATTCCAATCGGAGAGAGGCGTCTTCATCCAAAAAGCAGAATTGGGTCGACACTAAGGCCAAATCAGACATGAAGCGTTCCTGAAGTGGCAAAGTACTAGAAGGAATGATGAGGAACTAACCACATTAGTGATTTAATTGGGAAATATGGAGGACTTCCTATAGGACACTGCTGTGTGCATATGATTTTCATACCATGAAGGATAACTTCTCAATCAATTTGGTGATAAGGATCATAATTGCAGACATGAATGGAAAACCAAATGCTGTGACTTTAGGGTGTGGCATCGTCGATTCTTCAGGCCTTCTATCGTCAACAAAAGGAAGTGATCCTGAAGCAGAAAAGTTGCGCCTGATCAAGACAGCCGCTGATCTCATTAAAATTTGACATAAAACATGTATCATCAATTAGGAACATTTACCCGACTACTATCGACATGTCCCACTGTCAACTGCTGCAACCAAGTTTCCTACCAGAGTCCCTAAAGCTTCTTGCTGGAAATGCCTCTTTGTGGGGAAAGGAAAAGCGTAAAATCTGCTCACTCGGACAGGCGATCATGGCAAGCCACGAGGCTAGATCCTTCAAGCTTGCCCTGTTGCTGGGCTTGGTATCCAAATGCACTACCATTTCGGTTCTCGTTTCTCATAGACCACGCTCTTTGCACTGGGTATACTTGTTCATACACGAGGTGCAAACGTATGATATCGCCAGGCGCAGCAGTCACGAGTGAACAGATATCCCTGGTTTAACCCCTGTACATTTCATTCAATATGTGCGGAACATGTTGACCATGCATCTGCACATTAATGGGAGAAACACCATTCCATGGCATGGGCATCATTGCGTGTGTGACCCAAAAGCAGTCCCGGACACTTCAATTGCCCTAAGCTGTCTCAGCAGGGATATCGCACAAGTGGGGGCGAATCAATATACGTTCCATTCACATCAGCATGTTGGAGGGCCTGCAAGTCACTTATCTACGAGAAGCTTCTCGGAGTCTACTGACCTGCGACAAATCAGCTCAAATGTTTGATCTCCTCTGGATAGGTTTCCGCTCACAGTTGATCACCTCGACCCTCTGACTGGAATGATGCAGAATGGTACACAAGGGAGAACATCCGGGTGAGGCATCAATATGTTTCTGCCCATGCTTGATCTCAGTCCAAGTGACTTGGACTGCATCAACTCCACACTGCATTTCGTTTGTGAACATGCGCAGAGATTGGTGTAACCCGATACTAGACATTTGATTCAGCCACTTGGTGGAAAGCTCTCCACCATAGTCCCAAGAGCGAGCCAGCGGACAGCAACTTCACTCGATTGTTCTAAGACTAGAGGATTCCATACCTCATGAGTTTTCTTGGGTGTATGGCCCACCTGATGTCCTGGTACAGGACTCAATAGCTTCTGGAAGTTGCATATGCTAGCACACTACACCCAAATGATGAGTGGCAAAGCCGTTTCTAAGAGCTATACGTGGACATCTACTCGTTGACAGCCCACTCAATGCAAAACTAAACTTGTTTCACAGGTCTTTCAGATGTAAACTACCAAGTGAATGGGACGTGAGCCTACACTTCCAACAGAGGCTCAATGAATGGAAGGTGACGTGGTTGAACGGTCCCTATGTCGGGTGCCAGCTGTCAGACATCAGTCGTCGAAGGTGATGGAGGTCATTGGAGACAAAATCAAGCATGGTGATTGATGCATGAAGGATCAACGGACAGCGAGGACTGTGGTTCCAATACATGGAAATGGTGGACATTATCCGTTTATTTCTGAAATCTGAAGAACAGGGGATTGGAAAAAAAAAAATTTGTCTTCAACTTTGCATGTCCTGCGCGCCATGCTGCCATATCTTGGCAGCTTCCGTACACAAAAAGCTAGGCACTACACAAAGTGCCTTCACATATATCTGCAACTTTATGACGAGTTACCGAAGGACCATCAGAATTACATCAGAATTTCTCCCAAGGATTCCAAAGTTGTCCGACGGAGCGAAGATACTGGGCTGGTCTGTCTAACGATTTAAGTCATCGAGCAAATACTTATGAGGAGCCTGGAAGAATCCAGGTGGGCTGACCAGTGGAAGAGGGATGACAGAGACACGCGCTCAGTCTGGGTCATGCTCCCCTGTCTGGGCAGAAGGTGAACAAACGCCTCCAACACTCACTGAAGTGAGGTATGTGACAAGTAGAACAACACAAGGATCTATCAAAGTGCTAGACAGAAGAATGATGTAAGCTGATACCCAGAAAATCTTGCGTTTTCTTCATGAGAGGGATCCCTTTCAAGAAAACTATCCTCTTCCAACATTATCACTGGTATAGTTGCCTACAACAGCGGTCAAATGTTGATGACGCGAAAACCGTGGGAGAACGGGTCTTGGGGCAGATGATTGTAACGTGTGCTTGAATAATCATCAAGAAGAACAGTCAGCCATAAACTATGGAGCTCAGAAGACTGCAAATGACGACACCCGACGGGGAGACAGTCAATATCAACTCGTCAGTTACTCTTCCAAGACTTGTGACTCGCTGGCACTGAATTAGGGGACTTATCCAAAGTCCTCGTTTGGTGAGTTATGCGCATATCCTCCTTCTTTGTTCGAGACTAAATATGCTTGCTCTCCGCTCAATAAGCCAGCGTTAGCCTCAGCAATCAATCCTTGGCACTGCCGATACTATGCAACCATCCGCATACAATACGTACTAGATGGCGTGCCTATTGGCAGCGCATACCGTTGCAGTCAGGTGAACAGTAAAATAATTCTTGACCGCTACCTGAAATATGTTAAGTAGTCACTACGGCATGGCTTATCGTCTGTTCTTTGATGGCTATCGTCAGGTCCCTCAACGAAGACTTTGCTATCAGAAAAGGGGTGATCGACCATCAAGTGAAGGTATCTTTTCTGAAACATGACGCTTCTGTCAGCAGGAAAGTTTCTTCTTCGGAACAAGAATAACAATCAACATTCATAGACATCCTTGGTAAGAAATGGAAGAATCTCATTGTGAAGTTGCTTCATGCGAGTGGAGTGCGGACCTACTCATAGCAACTAACTGCGTTTCGTCGTTCTTCAAATCCAACACTGTTCTTTGTTGGCGAAGACACTGACTTGTTGATACTACTTGCTAATATTATTCAGCCAGAGAGTGGCGCCAGTCTCTAACTTAAGTCGGAGCCCGAAAAGGGGTTCATTGAATCCAAGACAATACTTGGACATTGGCAAAGTCAAGAGGGCTCTGGTGAGACTGTGTGTGAAACAATTCTCTTCATCCATGCTACCTGGGATTGCGACACGACATCAAGGGTCTTTGGGATCGGCAAAGGCAATGGACTCCAACTGTTTTCAAGACCATGATATGTTCCGTCAAGCGGCCCTAATTTTCGGACAAGAATACTCCACACAGGATGAGAATCATTGCTGCAGGATAACAGAGCAATGGTTTTGGTTGTACGGAGGGAAACCATCAAACAATTTAAAGAATTGAGAGTATAAAATTTCATGCTAAGGTGACACAACAGAACACATTGGGCACCCACGGGTACTTCCTCCACGGCTCATCTTCCAAATATCACAGCCTACGGGTATTCCATCAGGTTCATTGAGTGTAAAGGACACAAACTCATCCACTTGACTGGGGATGGAGTTCATGGACACCAGGATGATCCCTGTGCATTCTGACCTCGCTGCAGCACAGAGGTATCTGCCTAAAAGCCGTTTATGTTCATGCAAGGGTGGCTTGCAGTGGTAAACGTTTGTGGTTTGTCGGAAAATTGGCTGGCCTTGCACATTCGCATGTGGACTGTGCAGAGGTAGTTGTTCAAATGCAGACTAATCAGTAGACGTTTTTCGATGCTGCTGAGGTGGTGACCATGGGGGGGAAGAGAGTAAGTGACGTGTAATACTTGTGAACGGACCTAAGGTTCCTTGTGTCCAACATAGTTTTGGTAGTGTATCCCACTTCCTCTATATAATTAAGACCTTGTTGTTTGTAATTGGTAATTATCTATATAATTTCTATATGCCTACCTATCTACTATATTTCTTGACTCCACTATTACTAATTAATTACTAGAAATACGACTTTATTCAGCTAAAGAATTTTTTTTTTTCACGAAATTCCCAGACTCACACAGCTTCAAATTTAATACCCGGTAATCACCTTTACGGTAACGTCAGTTTCCTGAAAAGGACTAGCAATACAATTTTTGGTGAGGGCTATATATAATCAGTTTTATGCTGCATTTCACCGCTAAGGGGGATCTAGTATAATGGGTTTAAATGATTACGTCACATTTTACAGTATAAATTTAATCCCATATTTTTTGATGTGCAAAAAATGATAGGCATAATATTTTGTCATTTGCATGTGCACAGTTTGTCATTTGCCATAACCGCCACAACTGGTTAAATAAATAAATAAAGTTGTTTTGTTGTATTATTAAGAGTGATATTGTCGTATATTTAATATCCAATTATTGGCGGTAGTCCAAAAAAGTAACCAAAACGCAAATGACCTGAAAAACCATGTTCCACTCAAAATATTTAAGTATAATCTTGGGCAATATTTCAGTAGGCATCAAGGTTTCAGAAAAATATACTTCGTTTCTATTGCAATTTGTGGGGGGTCCTTTTCATATTTTGACTGGACAAATAGCGCACATGTTACCTTCCTCTCATTGTGACCACTCACTCAATGTAATTTATCATTTAAGTGCACACTAAGGGTTAGTATAAGTTTTTTGTTGTTTTTTCATTTGTGCCTATCGCCTGTAGGCAGCAGTGACCCGGGGCTCGGATGGGTAGGCTCTGGAGGTTCACTTAGGGCTGTGATGGTTGGCCCTCGCCCGTGGTGGCGCGGCAGGATTTTTGTTATAGTGACGCCTGTGATTAGAGGCTCATGCTGCTCCCCTGTGTCCTCCGATGCACTTGCAATCGAAGGTAGAGTTGATGGGCAGGGCATGTGGGTCATCTTAGGCCACTCGACGGGGCAGAAGTTTTTTTTTTTGGTTTTCTTCCCGGGGGTCGAACTCAGGTCACCGAGAACGCCAGTCGGAACGCTAACCACTCTGCTACCCGGGCCTTCCCCCAAATATAAGTACACTCCAATTATATTTCATTTAATTGATATCAGACCCTTAACCTCAATCCTCCTCATTCAGACCTACGATCTTGGATTTGATCTGCGCTATTGTGTCGATTATGTTACTTTAACTTTTACAGTCTACTTAATACCTCCGCTTCTCTACTTACATATATACAGATTTAAAGCATCTCTGGTTCTATTTTTTTAATATTTAAACCCATAAGTTCTCATTGCCCATTCTTTTTTTACTTAAGCTTATTCTTTTTTCCCTGCTTGTCCTCGCTTGATTATTGGTTTCCACTTTAGTTTGAATTCATTATTTTTCTAGCCCTTCATCCACCCTTCCTTATCCCCCATCATTTACCTTCTCGCCCTGGGGTGTGTGGCACTCAACATTAGATCTCAATCATTGCTTTCCTCTCTTCTGACACATAGCTGACTTTATCATGTTCCTCTCCTCTCCCCCCTCTCTCTCTCTTCTCTTTTCTCTCTCTCTCTCTCTCTCCTCGTCTCCTCTCTCTCATCTCTCTCTCTCTCTCTCTCTCTATCTCTCTCTCTCTCTCTCTCTCTCTCCTCTACCTCATCTCTCTCTCTCTCTCTCCTCTCCTCATCTCTCTCTCTCTCTCTCTCCTGTGTGCAGCTAGTACAAAGTAGCTGCAGTACAGCTTCTTTGTACTTCGACATTTTTTACTTTGTTTTTTAATCACCACCATCACTACCACTATCCTTTCTTTTATTTCTCTGCCAATTGATCCTACACCTGGGTTTTCCCCAAAAATTTTGGAAAATTGGCCCCGACCTTGTCGGTGTTGTAATGTTAAATACATATTATATGTATATGCCTACATATACGACTAATTCGTTGAATCACTATTAACTAATTACAGTACTAGAAATTACCGAAACTTATTATCAGCTCAAAGAATATATTTTTTCACGAAATTCCCCAAGGGACTCACATCAGCTCAAATTAATACCCCGGTATCACCGTTACGGGTTAATG
>JACEEZ010021146.1:0-12500 GCA_016584305.1 Chionoecetes opilio | reverse complement strand
TTAGAACGACAATAAATTGAAACATTATATATTTTCATTTTAATCTTTCATACCCGCGATGAGGAGTATGCGAGTAAGGCGAGATAGATGTCGGTGTCGACGTCTCAAGGTTACTCGCCGCTACTGTCTCAGTGACCACTTAGCCGCGGTAAGTGAATGTGTTTCGCGTTACTGTCGCTATGGCTAGTGCGAACAAAGTCAAGCTTGATGTCCGATCATTTCAGTCATCATGGACAAATGACTTTGGATTTATTCAGCAGAATGACCGAGCTGTGTGTGCTCTCTGCTGCGATAATGTCGGTTCCGCACTTCGAGTGCTAAAAGACACTTTGAAACAAAACACGAGAAGACTTTCAAGGAAATGTGCAGACAAGGCTGAAGCGATTAAGAAAGCAGTATCCCGGTATGAGAAACAAAGTATTAGTAGTGTGTTTAAAAACCTAAGTGCTAGCAAAAATAATGCAACTGAAGCCAGTTACAAACTAGCTCTGTGTATTGCTAAGCATAGAAAGCCTCTTACTGATGGAGATTATATAACAGCGGCTTTCCTGGAGTGCTCTGAGGTGTTATTTGATGGCATATCAAACAAAAACACAATCATCACAAGGATTAAAGATATGCCTGTCTCGGCTAGGACAGTTGAGAGGCGCATTTTTGAAATGGCTGCTAATGTAAGCGAGCAGCAAACTGTTGCTTTAACAACTACATCTGTGTTCAGTGTGGCCCTGGATGAAAGTGTTGACATAAAGGACATTCCCCGCTTGGCTGTTTTTTGCCAGGTATAGTGACACAGAGATACACGAGGAGCTCTTCTGTCTTAAACCTATGCATGGCACTACCAAGGGAGAGGACATACTGAAGACGTCCACTAACCATTTTGTGGACAGATGTGTTGACATAAAAAAAAAAATTGCAGTACGACAGATGGTGCCCCTGCTATGGTTGGAAAAAACAAGGGCCTTACCAAGATGCTTGAGGATAAAACTGGGCATCCTGAAATTTCACTGCATAATTCATCAAGAGAATTTATGTGCCAAGATCTCGAACTCTGATCTCAACAAGGTGATGACCACTGTTACAAAAGTAGTAAATTTTCTTGTTGCACACTCTTCTCTTACACACAGACAGTTTCAAGCTTTCCTTGAAGAGGTGGACAGTGCATACAACGATATACCCGTGTAAAACAGTGTTAGGTGGTTAAGCTGTGGGAAGGTATTGGAAAAATTTGTGGAATGCTTGGATGAAATCAAGATCTTCTTAGCAGAAAAAAGCCAAGACTATCCTCAGCTGGAGGACAGAGATTGGATTGTGAAACTTACGTTTTTCTCAGACATCACCAAACATCTAAATGACCTCAGTCTTATCTTGCAAGGTGCAGGAAAAACAGTGATGGATTTGTATGATACCTGGAAGGCTTTTGTTGCAACGCTTGCAGCTTACTCATCAGATATTGTAACTGGTTCTTTCCGTTACTTCAAAAACTTGAAGAACTTATCGGCAATTTATCTTGTCAACATTACTGATCTTCAGGTGTACATGCAAGAATTAAAGTCTGAATTCACAATCAGATTTCAAGATTAACAACACATTGGCCCAGTGTTTTCATTTCTGATCAGACCAGGCACCTTTAAATACAGGGAGTTGGATGTATCTCTCTTTGAGTGGATGGAAACCAAGGAGCTGGAAATGCAGCTAATTGATTTTCAGGCCTCCTCATTGTGGTTAGGCAAATTCAAAGAGCTCCGATAAATATTGGAAACTAGTGTGCATGATCATGCAGCCTCCATCTTAAGTTCCTGGACATCACTGCCTGATAAATTCATATGTATGAAGAAAGTTGCTTTTGCATTGCTATCTGTCTTTGGATCTACATTTCAATGTGAGCAGATATTTTTACACATAAAGCACATTCTCAACCCTCATCGCAGCAGCAGCAGGCTTACAACGGATCATTTTGAGGGTTGTGTGAAGCTAAAGGTATCCAGATATTCACCCGAGATATCAACTTTGGCCAAAGGGAAGCAAGGGCAAGGATAACATTAATATGGTGATTATAAATGTAATGCTACCATGAAATGTTACACTTTATATTATGCACGTGCATAAAAATGTATTTTACTTTAATTACAATGGTCACCGCATACTGCATAATTATTATTTCAGTTTTCATAATGCTGAAAAAATCACACCTGGCACGCAGCGTTGTAAAAAATGGCATTTATTAAAAAACTGGCACACTATGTTCAAAAGGTTGCCGACCCCTGCGATACAGGATAGACAAACAGGTTAATTTAATACCTTCCGAGCCAGATACATCAAACTGTCGAATACACAATAAACACACGCACACAAACGTATAATAGATACACACACACACTCACACACACCATGAATAAGGAGTGTCTTAGCGAGAAATTATCCCCAGACGAGCTTCCTTTCCCTTACTGACTTCTCTCAGACTATCAGCAGCCCTTCCTCTACACACTCTCCCACTGTCTCTGCCTAAGACATATGCCCTTCGTCCCCCTATTAACTACTGGAAAAAACAATCTGAATTGCAAAACTCCACGTTCACACTTTTTTATCTCTACACTTTTTTTTATCTCCTTCACACTTCCCTTGATAAACGAGATTGTGAGCCTCCTCTCCTACTCCTCAAACACATGCGTTAGACAGGTTTCCTATCACTTCCTTCAATCAATCATTGGGGGCATACGCTGGGGGACGCGTCGCCACGCCCATCCTACGATGCCACTCCCGGGGGTCACCACGCATGGGATCGATCGATCCCTACGATCCACGGGGATCGAATTCAGGGTAGCGTGCCACATGCCCATATAGCCGAAGTTGGTGCTGACGGACTATGCATGTACTACGCCTCGATTCAATCTCACGGTGCAATCGCTGATTTGACACGTAATCATCCCAGCAATACCCCATGATTCTGCGAAGACACTTATTTCCAATGGTATCGATTCGTCTCTTCAAGTTGCTATTTAGTGTTCATTTTTTACAAGCATAGAGTAAGACAGGGACTTTAAAAGAGAAAAAAAAAAAAAATTTATTTTACTATATTACATTATATAATATATATATATATATAATATATTATATACTATATATATATATATATATATCTATATCATATAATATATATATATATATATATATATATATATATATATAATATATATATATATATATATATATATATATATATATATATATATAATATATATATATATATATATATTTATATATATATATATTACATATCATCTGCACCTACATACACATACACATACATACACATACATATATACATAAAAAGCAGTAATAAATGGCGGGCATCAGCCCGCACTGTAGCCGCAGTCAGTCAGGTCACAGTGGGCGGGCGTGAGGTCACTCCCGCTCCTTAAGTGTTCATCGGGGGGGTGGGGCCGCACCGCGCCACTTCCAGTGAGGGGCAGTTATTTCTGAAACTGCCGCACGAGGGCGGCCGGCGTTCTCCAGCGGGCCGACCGCGCTGTCGGAGCCTGAGTCTCTGTATCGGGCAGGAATGCATGTAGTGGTCAGGGGATGGGGGGCCCATATGAGGACAAGTGCTCACACGGCCACCCTCAAACGCCGCCTCTCAGCTCCTCCAGTGTCCCGTAGCCAAGCCGAAGTCGGTGTAGAATGACCCTTCCTTGGCTCGGGGACAGTGCTGGGGGGGGGGCGGGGCGTAACGGCTCGTTGTTTGTTCGTGGCTTGTTTGTGCCAGGCTGCCGCTGTCTCGATGTCTGCACCATCTGGCGTATTGTTGCCCCCTGAGCACAGACGGCATCGCGTCCTCGCCAGTACTTGCCCCATGGATGCTGGGTAAACAGTCAAGGTCACGGCTGGATGTCTGGGGGGCTCCCGGGCCACCTCATCGGCCGCCTCTGTTGCCATGAGGCCTATGTGGCTGGGCACCCCAGTTGACACTTTAAGCGCGCACCTGTGCGGCGAGGCCCTGGATGTGACCCCAGGATGAGCGTGGTCAGCTGCAGTTGTCCTCGTGTGCGGGGCTGCCGTAGGACCTACAGGACAGACAATGGTTCGGTGTGAATCACCACGACCTCCTCCTGGCGGCCCGGCGTGCTGTAGGGCGCGCTCTATCGCCACCAGCGTCCGTCTGCAGCGTGGAGCAGGAAGAGCCTGGTGGGCTTCCTCCATGACAGCACCTCACCGCCCGTGCCACCGCAGCAACCTGTCAGGGCCTCTCTCAGGGTCAAGAGCCGTCGGTGTAGTGTAAACCGCGACTGCGACGCTGCTGGGGACATTGGCGTGCGTCCCGCCTGCGGGCGTGCTGCTGCTCAGCTCCCTCCCGGGTGCACAACGCCTTCGCATCTGGCATGTGGGCGGTAATCACCCCTGGGGCGGCAGAGGGCTGCCACAGTGGGGGAGCGACGTATTGAACAGCGGGGCGGTCAGGTCCTCCAGCAGCATGTGGGTGTGGCCGGGGAGTAGGTGGATGGGCGGCGTCTGCCACCCTCATGCAGCCAGGTGTTGCCCGGCGATAAGTCACGCTGCTGCTATAGCAAGACCCTGCGCAGCCTGTCCCGTGCGACGACTCCCCTGCCTGGTACAGGACCATGACAGAAGAGGCCGACAGCCACGATCTGTCGCACACTGGGTGTATAGGGGCAACCAACCCTTGTGCCTCCGCCTAGCATGAACGCGGGTGTTTGCCCATCGCGGTGCCCCCAGCAGGGTCCTCAAAGCTCGGTTCTGAAAGATCTCTAACTTCCTCTGTGAGTGAGCGATACGCGACAAGCACGGGCGCGTTTTAAGTCTACAAGGGCGCGCACCGTGTGCACGTAGAAGAGGCGCCAGCACTGATGACCTGGCCAGGCGTGTGTCCGGTGGTCATGGCCCTCATGTCGCTGATCCTAGCTCACCCTCTCCCTCAGATACGTGAACCTGAGTGGTGAAGTGGAGGCCCCGTCAAGCCACATTTCGAGGTACTGGAAGGCGTGGGTCCATGTCAGCCTGATTCCCTGTAAGCTGTAAATGACAGACCGGGGGGGCAGTTGCCTTGAACACGCATGGCCTTGGACCTCCTCAGCCAATATCCTTAGACCCCAGCTCTCTGCACGTTGTAACTGACCAGGTTCAAGGGCTTGCTGGTCCGAGACACCCCCGGTCCCCCCACCCTGACAGTGACGACAGTACCAGTCCGTGGCGTAAAGCCCTGAGAAGTGTCGTGCCCTCCCGGAAGCGGCTGGACCAGCTGCCCATCAAGATGTTGAAAAGGGTGGGGCTTGGACCCCGCCCTGCGGCGTGGCCGTTTCTCTCCAGCTCCCTGTAGCTGGACTTTCGCCCCTGGAACCTGACCCTTGCGCGGCGGTGTCAGGGTAATCCTCCATCCAGGCGAGGAGTCTGCCACAGCACGCCCCGCCGCACCAGCGCGGCCAGGATAGCGTGGGCGTATGGCCTCTTCAAACGACTTCTCCATGTCAAGGAAGACGGCGACAGGCAGGGCAAGTGTCGATTTTGTGGGCCAGGAAGGCCATGACGCTTGTTGGAGGTGCCCACTGGGCCCCGTGGTGAGGCCGAGATGGTTGGGTGGAGGTTCTCCCAAGTGCCACGAAGCGGGTCAGCACCATCCTCTCCGCCGTCTTGCGCTGCCGTGCGTTCCTCAGGGAGTGGGGCGCGGCTTGGTTTGTTCCCTGGGCTTAGGGATGGGCTGGATGTCAGCCTCCTTTCGCCAGCACGAGGGCAAAGCGCCGAGCCAGCAAGTGAGGAGTTGATCAGGGCCATGAGTGCGCTCACCGGCCGCCGCCAGCGTGGGCCAGCATCGGAGTAGGTGACGCCATCAGCGCCCGGAGCGGTGTCCCAAGTTCCCTTCCTGGCCCTTACCAGCTCCTGAATTGAAGGGATGATCAGTGCGTCGGGCGAGCGCGAGCGGCGCCGATGACACCTCATGCACAGGTTGGAGCCGAATCTCAGCCGCTGGACAACGGTCGGGAGTTGGTCGCTTGCTACCCTCGAGGCCAACTCCACACCTGGCGCCCGGCTCTTGGTAACGGCTGGGGTTGGGCCGGGAGGACGGGGAAGTCTCTTTCCGAGGCAGTCCTCACCTTGCTCCATAGCTCGGCCGCTTGGGTGTGTTGGGTTAAAACCTCGGGGGGGCATCATTCGAGCCATTTGGCCTCCCGCACCCGGCCCCTTGAAACTAACCGGAGCGTGCCCTCACCACCTCACGCAGCAGCTCCAGATGGTGGGTGTCGGCGCCCTGGCGTGACAATTTCCGGTGGATGTTAACCATGTGGTTCTGTTCCCCCGCGACCTTTGGTTGTAGAACCAACAGTTCTGGTTGTACCTGCGGGCCGGGGACCTTTCCGTGGTATGGCTGCCTCCAACCGCCCTCTCGATGGCCGCCGTCAGGTCGCTTTCTCGCTGGTCCAGATCCTACGGCGGCTCGTAGTGGCCCACCCACTCGTCCCAGGATGAGCCTGAAACAATACCAGTCCGCCCGCTGTATATTCCCCCGCGGCGGCGGGACTGTGGTAGCTGCCGGGTTACCGCCGTGTAGTGCGACTGAGTAGTGGTCGCTGTTCAAAGTGGGGTGGACCGGCCAGGAGGCGGCCGGTGCCAGGTCCTGGAGATCAGGGAGTCCAGCCTGCCAACTCCGGACGTGCGTGGCTCCCCGTGGTTAGGAGGACAATTTCCGGCACCTCTCCAGCCCCACGGTCAGGTGGGCGACCCGCACGGTTGGTGGGGAAGACAGACTGCAGCATCGGTGGTGGGCGTTGAAGTCGCCAGCCACCAGGACGCTGCTGTGTGTGGCGAATGAGAGCAAATCACGGCCATCCAGCTGCTTCCTTCCAGCTGCTGTACAACGATGTAAACAGTCAGTGGGAGGCCTGGAAGCTCCAGCTGCGCTGGTCCAACACCTCTATACGGACTACTGCCCTAGCCCAGTGTCCACGGGGTCCCAATCCGGCGGTGCGGGAGAGCGCTTTCGTACCACTAACCACACAGCATCGAACGCCCATCCTCGCCACAATATAGGGAAGGGCACCCGTGTATTCCCTCTTATCCAATCACTCAAAGTGCTCCGGCGTCAGCGTCTCCTGCAAGAGAACGAGGTCAAGGTCCTCCCCCCCCCCCCCTCCCTTCCCCCCAAAAAAACCCTAAATGTCCTGGAGGACTCAGGTCTCTTGCCACGGAGCCCCTGAATGTTCACATTGGAGCACCTTGAGCTGCCGCGGCGTGCGGCGGGTGGGGGAGGTCACGGGTGCCTTGCCATCACTTTCCTCTTTCACTCAAGCTCGTGAACTCTACATCGGTGAACAGACCTGGGAGAGGCAGTGTAGTGGCGGTGAAGGAAGGAGGGACGGGGTGATGACGGACTGGTCGTGAGCGAGTAGAAGGGGGGGACGAACGACGCAAAATACCTTTCCATCTCAGCCCAGCAGGAATGCTCAAGTTCCCCTGTCGTCCCTGGGGACGTCCATCTGGCCTGGCCAGAAGGCGTGTCCATCACCCTAACCACGCATCGCGCGTCCCGAGCAATCCTCCACCTTACATGTCCGGACAGGAGTGCGGGAGTACTCGTCATTGGGCCCGGGGAAAGGCGGCGGGCGTGCTCCGGGCTGAGAAAGTGTGGAGGTGGCCGTCGCGTCGCCGGCAATTCACAGGCGACGCCGGAGCGGGCGTGGGCATAACCGCGGTGGCCGTGGAAGTGATGGGATCGCTGGAGTGGGCGCCATCGTGGGTGGCACTGGCTCCAGTGTGGGCGAGGGGAGTGCCGCAGATGGCGTGGGAACATGCGAGACAGAGACAGGCCATCGGGGGCGAGAGTGTAAATCCGGGGTGGGAAGGGATGGGTCCCATAGCCTCCTGCCCTAAATATGCTGTGCCCAACTCGTTCGTCCTGCACTTTCCATCCTCCACCTCTGTCGCTTTGGTCGGCTATCGTGGTCGCCAGTCCCCCCGGGAGAGTCGGTGTCAGGGATTATGGCGGAGAATCCTAATCCCCTTGCTAATCCCTCGACCCCCTCGGCGTCGGTGTCAAGTGCCACCGCCACGCCCCTCAGCCGAGCTCTTAGAGCGGAGCAGGAAAAGGAGCCCGGTGGATCCGGCGAACGCCGCCGCCCTGTACGCGCCTCCCTACCTCCAGCAAGTCGTCCGCAGGCGTTCGAGGCAGCAGGGTTCCAGGCCGTAGTGCCCCCCGAAGCAGTTGGGGCAATCTTGCGGTCGTGAGCTGGCCGGGCCTTTATGACGCCTGATGCACTGCTCGTATTCGTGCACCTGGCTGCAAACGCCACACCTGACGGTGTGTTGACAGCGCCCTTGCAGGTATTATACCGCTGGCTACCGGTAACACCGCAGGGGATCCCTGTTCGTAATTCGCCAGGGAATATATTACCTCAAGGCCCCAGGTCCAGCCTGTCAGGTTGCCGCGCCAATCAGCTCCCCAGTACCTGACGGTTCGGGCCCTGTCACGGACAACGGCACGGAGGTGCCCCGCCGAGATCACGCTGGATGGTCCCCACCGTGTTTTCAAAAGGCATGTGGAGCGGGTACGCTGGAGGAAGAAACGCCTTGGTGTGTCTATCAACGGGATCAAGCCACAAGCCTGGCCGGGGCGTCCCGCTCCTGAGCCAGGTCACACATCCTATCGGTGTAGGCGTCGTCCTTGGGAGCGAGGACGGCGTATTCCCCATTCGGTTGGGCCTGACATCCATCTGCAGGCCGGCAGGTCCCACTGCAGGGCTAGCACGGCCAGAGTATTGTTGGCATAGCCTGTTCCGTACACCGAGTTTGAACCTCGGCCGCTTGCTGCCCTTGTCGAGTGCTGGCTGTGTCTTGCCCCCTAGTGTTCTACGGGTGGACCATTAACCACCCTGGTCCTGCGGGGCGTCAACAGCACTGTCGGCATATCCTGTCGCCTTGGCGCAGCTCGTCCCTATTACCACTACCCTGTTTCCTGAGGGGCGACAACAACACTGTTCTGGCGTCTGCGCTTCGCCGTTGGCGCAGCTCAGCTCCACCACCACTCCCTCCGGGCCAACGGAGGCGTTCCCGCTTGGGGAGTGCCCGAGCTATGAGTTTCTCCCCACAGGGCGCCCGTAAGATGACCTGGTTGGGCGTGGCGACCGAGACAACCTAGCAGGAAAGAATGTGGGAACGTCTCGGCACAGGCGAAGCAGGGCGCCGTTACCGCGAGGCCCGCAAGCACAGGTTGGTGGGGGGGGGGGCCCCCCCCCATATTGCAATTAAGTCAGGAAGTCAATTTGGGATCCACAAGCGACTTGAGATCCGGATCTTTGTCCTCGCTGCACAAGTACCGACAACGCCAAATGCTCCTGTTGAGCGAGTCCATAACACCGTGGGCTTTTGTGGCCAATCCGCCGTAAGACCTCTGATGTGACCCCCCGTCAGTATGGACTGCGCCTACAAGGTGTGTAAACGGTCCCAAGAACTCAATGTCCTCACCGCACGCATGAATAAACTGTACTATTTTTCATCTAGTAGGCCTCCAAACACCTGGATTTGGTCTTAATCCAGAGACATGAAGTCCCAAAGCTTTTGCCATCCTCGGTACGCGCCTCGCGAGAGCCCATCACCAGGACCTCCAGTGACTCAGCAAAGATTACTGCATCATCGGCCAAAATAAGATCAGAATTTGGGGGTTGCCAAGGGATGCTCCACAATCACTTTGTTCTACCAACTTTGGCCCAATACCCCAGTCCATACAAGTGTTGAAAAAGTTGATGGGCAAAGACGCAACCCTTGGGCCTCACTCACATGTATTAAAGGGAAGGAGAGCTGATACACCTCATCAAAACCAATAGGTCCCCTTGACAGGAATCCTGCGAAGTCGCAGAAGATCCAGAGTGACTCAGAATGGACTAATTCAAAACGATTATCCTGAGATCAACATAGCTGTAAGTATCCCTGTCGAAACTCACGTCTGGCTTTCCACCAGTACACGAAACGCTAGGATAAAGGTGCGTTGTTGACATTACTCAGGCGTGAACCCGAAACTGCTGAGAGTCCTCTGTGCTTCATCAGAATGACTGCCGATCCTTGTCAGCAATAGATGGGTAGGCACCTGCCTGGCACGCCTGAGCAGTTGTAATACCGCCGGTAATTTGTTGCAGTCCTGACGGTCTCCTTCTCTTTTCAGATACGGACGACCAGCCCTCTTTTCCAGTCCTGAAGGAATGGTACCTGATTGCCCACGCAGTCAGGGACAGCATGCATCCCGCAGATCATGGCCTCATCCCCTCTTTGAGGAGCTCCGCACCGATATAACAAACACCAGCTACCTCTCCACCCCTCAACTTTGTTACAGACTCTCTGACTTCGTCAATAAGGTGCGGTTTTCGTCAAATGGGAGGATCGGCATCCACTGCCTGTATCGCATGGTGTGAACCTGGCTCCCGGTTGGAGGGTCCACCGTGGAACAACTCCCAATGTACTCTGCCCACGAAGCATCTGCCCAGTCCATCTCCGACACGAGTGCCCATCGCTGCTCGAATAACACTCGCCTGAGATGGAGACTTGGAACGAATCTTCTTCAAGGTTCGGTAGGTGGGTCGGCGGACATTAGCGTTCAAATGGCACTCGACATCCTCAGCGAGACTCTTGACATACCTCTACTTGTCTCTCCCCAGAAGGGTTCTATTCGGCGTGACAGAGCCCTGCGCTAGTCTTGTTCCCAGTCCAGCTGGCAGCGGGCGACTCTCCCCCGAATTTTCTCCAGCGTCTCCGTCGAGACAAAAAACGCCTTGACTCGGGTACTCCCAATACAAGTCCTTGGCAGCCTATAGAGGTTTCACGTTTGAAGTATCCACAGTTTCTACAGGTCAGAGCACCGGGGCACACAATCCAAATTTGAGACTGCCCACCGCATACTCATGGGTTCATGTCAAGTCCTTCAGTTTCTCAAGATAAAACGCAGTATGGTTACCACTTGAGATTCTTTTGGACTTGACATGAAGTTTAAGTGTATCAACAATAAGTATGTGATCTGTAACAAGGAACTCAGCACTTTGGTAAACCCTGCAGTTCTGGAGGATCCTCCAACGATTACTAGCGAGGATGTGGTCGATCTCCTTAGTTCCCCTCCGGCATTACTATACCATGTCCAGTGGTGCAGCTCTGGTCTCTGATACCAAGAACATGCAACTCTCAACCTTCTGGACCCTGCAAAATTCAGAAGCAGATAACTGTTATTGTTCCTGGTACCGGAGCCATGGGGACCAACACATAACTCGTAGCCATCTCTAACAGTGCCAGTAGTAGCATTGAGCTTGCCCAAGACAATGAGAGTGTCCCAAGGAGGACACTGGTCTAATAAAGAGTCGAGTTTGGCGTAGAACATATCCTTCTCTTCAGTTTTACGCACCTCGGTAGGAGAGTACACTCTACACAGAAACATGAAACCCAAGTGTGTTTCATCCTCACCCGCATTATAACGCTCATCAACCGGAGTAACTCAACAACTGACGGCTTCATTTTGCTTGAGATGCCTATAGCTACTCCCTGGACATGGTCGCCATTGCTCATGCGGACCATTAGTAGGTGTAACCTCACTGCTAGTCTCGCATGCCGGCCTTCTATCTCTCTTCTAGAGAGTACCACTATAATCCACTCTCACCTACTGATCGCCCGATAGTCGATGTTAGTCAACGATCGTCTGAGAGGCTGAGAACGTTCCACTAGCACCACATGAAGAACCCTCCCGATGTTTATCCCATTAGTGATTTCGACCGGGCAGGGCGCCGCCTCTGCACCGCACCAGGCCACCCCCATAAGAAAAAGATGGTCTAGAGCCCTACCACTCGATTTAGAGTGCGGGATTCTCGAGGCTGAGCCTCGCACTCGTCATAGGCAGACCCTCCCACCCCCCTGCGTTTGGACATTGGAGGGGTCTGCATGGTCGGGCCCCCCGCAAAACCGGGGGTCCGGGGCGCGGCTACCACGCCTTGGGGGCTCTCCATCTTATTATGTTTTGTGGCAATTTAGGTTTAGAGGGGGGGTTCCGTAAACCCTCCCTCCACCAATCTATGTCAGATTGGCCTTTTCTGCTCACCGTGGCCAGGGACGCAGAGCCCCCTGTAGGGATTACCCCCCGGCTGCCCACTATCTCACCCATAAGCTGGGGCCTGGATGCCATTGACTTCAATAGTGGGTTCAAATCAGCCCCTTAAGGATGTGTCTTATTTTTAGTCCATTTTGGTATCCAGCACACCATCCTCAATGATAGAACCAGTGAGGTAACCCGTTAGATCGCCGACGATCCGACTAGGCTGGCTGGTTGTACTGAGGGGGGGGTTTACATGTTACATAGCCAGGGGACAACCCTGACCAGACGCTCATCACTTCTTCGTGCACCTATTAATTGGGTCCCTCCAAGTACGGAAATGAAGCCTTTGCAATAGTCTGTCAGAAAATTTGTGTTGAAGAAAGTAATTGCGTACCATATAAAATACCTCTCCAGGTGTCAGCTGACATTTGCC
>JACEEZ010021145.1:97500-122774 GCA_016584305.1 Chionoecetes opilio | reverse complement strand
TTGCAGCATAGATGCAAAAAAATAATAATGATCAGTAATAACAACAAAACTTTAAATTATGTTTGATATTAGTATAATGGTATCTTGATATTAATGTTATCATCACTATTATAATTATGAATATAATTATTATTATTGCTATTATTATCATTATTATTTAATTATCATTTTCGAAACAATGGCATTGTAAATAACAGCAATAATGCTTATAACAATGATAATGATATCAATAATTGAAAGATAAGAATATAGCAAAATATAAAATCAGAGAGCGAGATAGGATATTTTATAGAAGTGGCTGTCTTCCGCATGTAGCTACTCAGAAAGGCAGGATGAGGGGTTGGAATATTCTTTATCGTCCTGCTAATCCCTCGGTCACTACCCGAGTCCCCATGCCTGCCCCGTCTTCTTTACCCAGGCAGTGGGGTGGGTATGAGTATCGAAAAATGTGGAAATGTGAATGATACTTGTAGAAATCTTCCCTTTTCCATTCTGGGTCAACTGTACATACTTGTACAATGTATATGGCTAGTGGTGCAACCTCCTATATTCTTGCAGCAACACCTTTCTTTGGACCACTTATATTTGAAGCTCCATTAATCCTAGAAAACCATCCCTCAAAATTGTACGTTAGCACCAACCCGGAACATGATCCTGTTCCTGACTGGAAAACAAATATATTTGCGAACCTTTTGCGAAGTTACTTTAATACCAATTATTTCCTTATACAATGCAAACTTTGCATTACATTTTTGTTGGGAAATATACTGTTGGTATAATAGGTAAGGTAGGAACTATATGTTTATTTTATGCATGTATCTTTTTATACTAACATCTCCTTATTAATGATGAATATATTTGAAGTTAGATGATTCCTGACTGCCATGTATAATGACGTGTCACGCCCTTGCCACGTCACCACAGTCAGTGGCGTAGCTAGGGGGGGGGGGAGGCAAGGGGTTACATCTGTCCCCGGGCGCAGCAATGTAGGCCGGGTTCACACGAGACACTTTTTAATGGTCAGTGGCCGCCACAAAAAGTGCCCGCAACAAAAAATGGTCGCCACGAAAAGTGGTGAGTAGATGCACCTTACACACGAGCCACTCGGTTGCGGCCACTGATGAGGTCAGTGTCATTATGGATCACCAAGTACTTTGGATCACCGATACCAAGTACTTTGCTTACAGTATCGGTTATTATGAGTAACTACCTTGTATACAAAATATATAATATGTTTAGTAAACACGTCTTGTCTGTAGTCATATGGCGGCAAGTGGTAGGCGGCAGCTCAATACTCATATCTCTCCACACTAATGGGAGTGCATGTAACAACATTGTGTACATGCAATACACAAGGCATAAGCCCCCCCACAAACACAAGCGAAAATATGATAGGTTCAGTAATTCTTGGTCACTTACCAAACGGTATTTCAGTACCGTAGCAGAAGTCAAGCATCCCACTCATTTTTTAATTACCGCCGCAAACACAAAAAACACTCACGTAGGGAGTTGCCTGGCGTAAAAAATGTATTTGGTATGTTACCTTTTTTTTACCTTCTTGTATATTTTCACAAATATTTTGCGTATGCTTCTTGAGTACTCATAATACTCGATACCAAGAAAAAAGTATCGATACTTTCGATACAAAGGTGGTATCGAAAGTATCGATATTTTGATATCCATACGCCCACCACTATCCCCTACATCCCGTGTTTTTGCCTATTTTTGCTGGATTACATAATGGGTGGAAAACATACGGATGGCACAACGATTCAAGCAATCATTGATCTTTACAAGGCTGGGATCAATAATAAGGAAATTTGCAAGCTTAAAGGACTGAAGCTTACAGTAGAACAGTGCAAAATTGTCTTGCTGACAGTGTACCACGTCGCCTTCAAAGGGTCATCAAGAGGAAGGGCTACGCAACGAAATACTAACTACAATTGTAAGTGTTGATATTCTACATTATTTTGTTATGTATAAACATGGGGGCGACTTGGTGCGTCATACGTGTAACTTTCCCCTTTTCGGAGGCGCGCAGTGATTATAACCCACGCACACTAGTTGACTCTGTGACGGACAATCGAGACAGAGAAAGCAGCGGGTGGCAGGGTGGTGGAAACCCAAAAAGTGGCTCGTGTGAATGCTGCCATTTGAAAACACGGTTTCTATCGTTGGCCACGGTGGCCGGCCACAATGGTGGGGCCGGAAAAATGGATCCGCCCCCACGACTCGCCGCTATTTGTGGTCGCCACAAAAAAGTGACCCGTGTGCATGCAGCCATAGAGATGCGTGTGTTCTATTTTGACCATTTTTTTGTGGCGGCCACTGACCATTAAAAGTGTCTCGTGTAAACCCCGGCCGTAGGGGGGGCGCCAAAACAAGGTCGGAATTTAAATGTTTGTAATTATAAAAAATGAGTAGACATGTGTTTATTACTATAATGGTCGTAAAGATAAGGTAAGAGGAAAAATCATGAATAAATGAAATGAGGTATTACCGTATATTCTTATGATAATCAATGAATTAAGACATTTAATTACGAAATAAATTACAATTTATCCCATTTTTATGGCATAGCCATCATCACAACTTACAAATTAATATACAGCTTAGTTACCCTACGTATTGACCGCAAAACTCTTTTTTTCACTACTATTTTGTTGGTAAATTTTATTTTACTCGTTTTTATTCAGGACCCCCCCCCCAAAAAAAAACTACGTTCCTCTAGTCCAATTTTTTTCTTAACCTGGGGTGCTAGCACCCCCGGGGGGTGCTGAAAAAAACTTTGGGGGTGCTGGGAAATGCTCCTTATATGGCAGTACAATGTTAGGTTCCTCGAAATGGATACAAAAGTATCGAAGGGGACTTTTTGCAAGATACTATTTTTATTTGATGAATTTTAAAACTTCATTATACTGACTTTCATTGAGAGTGTCTTGCACTCGGTGCGATGTATGACGTGAGACGTTGGCCCATATGAAAGACATTTTTCGACCCGTTGCACCGCGCAGCGGCAAGCAATAATCATTTGAAAAACACTCCACCCTTGCGTTCCACTGTGTTTGCGTTGCTCCATTGGTTGCGTTGTCATGCCTTGTCCTCTGTCCTTATTCCATCATATTTTCTTCCCAAACCATTACAGGCGAGTTTTCAACATAACCCAGGGTGACATACTACACTGTGAATGCACACATGTCATAATTAAGGTAAAATTGGGTGCAGGAGGCCTTATATTGTTATGATAAGTGGTGACGAGGGAGACTGGCGGTGGTGTGGTGGTCAGCCATATTGTCTTGTGGCGATTGGGGACGTTCAAATGTACTCAAAAGCATCACTCAGGCCCTTTTTCTACATCAACGCCTCGGGTACGTAGTGCCGAACACTAACAAAGCTATTATTTTAATGGCAGAAATGATAAATTAGGCTATAGTAAAGGAATTAGATAGTTGTAAAACAGACAAATACTGATCCCGCCTTGAACTCGCTTGTGTTGGTACGACTGCCCAAATCTCCACTGACCGGGCATTTTTTTGACTACCCCACCGATGGAGATATGACGGTCGGGAAAATCTTCCACCTGCGGGATTGGCCGAGGCATTCTTGCATTTAGCCCGGTGAGACCGCCCTGCAGGCAGTATTGGTATAGCATTACACTCAAGCCCCGCATCGTTGTGTTCGCCTTAACTCAAGTTCCAGTAATTCTGGTAAGACCATTGAAGGTATACTCTTCCTCATTCGCTCTAACGTACTCATTAATCTCTCTCTCTCTCTCTCTCTCTCTCATCTCTCTCTCTCTCCCCTCTCTCTTCTCTCTCTCCCCTCTCTCTCTCTCTCTCTCTCTCTCTCTCTCCTCTCTCTCTCTCCTCTCTTTTTCTCTCCCCTCTCTCTTCTCCCCCCAATTGTCGCATCATTTTTTTTATAGAGGAATGTATTGATGACGCTTTTTTCAAATCTGTCCCAATTTATGGCCGGGAAAATGTTTGAGCCTACCATAACTTTAAAATCTTTCAGCTGTCTTTATTAAAATATCTTTGGGTTTGGGACTATAAATTGTAACATATTATCATTCCCCTCTACCCGCGAAGGTGGAATAATACTGTGTTCGTCTGAGTCTGTTATTTGTTTCTCTGTTAACATCACTCATAAAGTAGTTGCCCAATTTTATAAAGTTTTTTTTTTGGGGAACGTTACCTATGGTCAAAAACACAATCAATTTTTATTTTGAAGGTCAAATGTCTTAAGTAGTTTTGGTGCTGTTTTGCCAACAGCTTCTTTGTTTTGTCCATAGGCTAGTGTTATTCTGCAATGCCAAAGGCGCGTAAATGAAGTGACGAATATGTCATATATGGCTTCACTTCACTCCTGGATGATCGTGTAGGACCAGACCGGGCACAATTATGACCTGCCATTTCATTATTTGCAACTCAATTTGAAGTATGCTAGACTCCGAGAACACCAGTGAAGCATCCAGCTGCAGAACATGAACACACTATCGACCGCAGGCTTAGAGGGCTAGATCTGACCAGAAAGACGCACTACCCCGATTTTGGATTCAAGCCAGTGCAGAAACCCCATCTGCAAGCTTCCTGCAAGCTGGTGACATACCAGTGCATCAGGGAGAAGGCTTCGCATTCGGCTCCGGAAAACCTGATTAACCATGCACCATTCGGATGGTAGAACTGGTTCTTGGAACAGAGGCAGCCAAGAAGATGAAAGAAGTGCTTCGATATGTCCAACGATGTTATCACATGGAGAGTTGCAGATATGAGTTGCGACATATGGGACCAGATTGTTCGGAGATTTGGACGCCCAAATTGCATCAGTCTCCAGTTGGATGAATCAACTGATGCTTCCAACATGATCAGCTGATTTTGTATACCCGGGACATCAAGGATGGTGAAACAAAGATTAATTCCTCTTTTGAGAGGGATTGCAAACGACGACGAAAGGGACGGATGTATTCCGACTCTTGGGCGATTCTTTGAGAAGCATCAGATCAAGTGGGAGAAGTAGGGTCGGTCTGCACAGATGGTGCCCCACCATGATAGGGAAAAGGTCTGGCTTTTTCTGCTTTGGTTAAGAAGAGGGGACCAGATATCATCATGCAGCACTGTGTTTTTCCATCGTCATGCTTTGGCTGCAAAGACGTTGCCGCCTCACCCCAAAAAAGTTCTATCTGTCCGTGTTTCAAGTTGTGAATTTAATCAGGGGTCGTCTTTAAACCACAGACACAGAGTGTTCAAGTTACATTGTGAGAGATGGGAAGTGACTATCAAGTCTTCTCTTCCACACTGAAGTGCGGTGGCTCTCACGTTTGGGAAAATCCTGACCCGTATTGCAGAGCTCAAGGA
Organism: Chionoecetes opilio; assembly: GCA_016584305.1. Classification (NCBI taxonomy): domain Eukaryota; kingdom Metazoa; phylum Arthropoda; class Malacostraca; order Decapoda; family Majidae; genus Chionoecetes; species Chionoecetes opilio. The sequence continues at coordinate 117,420 of JACEEZ010021145.1, read as the reverse complement.
TGAGATTTCAATATTCCTCTGGAGTATCGGAATAAGTTCACTGAAAATGTTGAGGACGAAATGTCAATCCTCCTCTCTCCTATCTGGCAGACATTTTCAGCCATTTGAATTTAACTCAACTTGTCCATGCAAAGGGATGTTTGCTAAAAAATCTTGTTTGTGGGAGAGGAAGGTAAAGCCTTCAAGAAGAAGCTTTCACTCTGGAATCGTCGAATCCAGGGAGGGAATGTGGGAAGCTTTCCTATCCTGAACGAGATATTGGGAAACAAGACAGTCAGTTCCCATACTTATAGAAAATATTGTTTCTCACCTCTCGCCCTTGAGACTACCATGACAAAGTACTTCCCCAAGGATCATACTTTCCAGAATGGATTCAGCAAACCCTTCCTGAGACAGGAGTGATGCTGACAATCTGAAGGGGGGGAGCATATTGATCTGCAAGTGAACCAGGGTTGTCAGACAAATTCCTACATCATCATTGTCTGGCTTCTGGTGTGATCAGTTGGTAGCGTACCCTGAATGGCGAGGGCAGCCCCTAGAGATGATCATCCCATTGCTTTTGCCTATAGTATTGGTATCCTTGGTGTTTTATTTTTGGAGAATGAACAAAACAAAAGATCAAGCAGTACTTCACTTCACTTTACTTTTCCTGTAGTAGTGTAGCAATGTAGTCTCTGTAACCAGATATTAGCCAGAAATAGGGTGCTGGACTTTCTAGACCTGACTACAGGGGGTGCTGAGGTCGGAAAAGGTTAAGAAACGCTGCTATAGACTAGAGTCTAGTCGATGGTATAAACTATTAAAACATGGTAAATGGTGCAGTGTTAATTCCCTTTCTCCATAGCTGCAATAAGAACATAAGAACATAAATAATAAAGGAAACTACAAAAGGCCGCGAGGCCTACACGTGGTAGTTCCTGTCACCTAACACTACCTACATTCACCTCCCCTCCCCTCCATGAACCTATCCAGCCCCTCTTTAAAGCTCCCAGTGACTCCGCACTAACCCTGTCTACTGAGTCCATTCCAAACATTCACCACCCTTTTATGAACCGTTTTTCCCTATTTCCTTTCTAAATCTACGCCCTTCCCCTTCCAGCTTGAATCCGTTACTTCTTGTTCTACCCTGGATAATAGCCGTAAGAACTTTTCCTACCTCTCCTTTATTAAATCCCTTTATCCACTTAAAAATTTTTATCGATCGCCCTTTCTCTGCGTCTTTCGAGTGAGTGTAACTTTAATAAATTCAATCTCTCCTCATACTAAGTTACGCATCCCTTGAATCATTTTGGTCATCCTTCTCTGCACTGATTCTAACAAGGCTATATCCATCCTGTAATATGGAGACCAAAACTGAACCGCATAGTCCCAGGTGAGTTCTGACTAGACCGAATAAGTTTTTAGAATAAATTTTACACTTCTGGTAAAGAAACCCAACACTCTATTAGCTCTATTTCTAGCTTCAATACATTGTTTCCTAGGTCTGAGGTCTGGGCTCACCCTCCTCCAAGATCGTTTTTACCTTCTGATCTTTTTAGCGATACTTGCGTATGATGTATCTATTTCCAGGGTTTTTTTCTACCAACATTCATAAAGCTGCACTTATCAAAAATAAATTCCATCTGCCCTGTGATACCCACTCATTAAGTTTATCTAAGTCTCCCTGCAAAATGTTTACATCAGTCTGTGATCCAATAATCCTACCCACCTTAGTATCATCAGCAAACTTGTTGATATCACTACTAATCCCACTATCCAAGTCGTTGATGTAAATAAAAATAGTAGTGGACCCAAACAGATCCTTTTGGAACTCCACTTGTCACCTGTCCCCTTTCGATTTAGAGCCATTAAATTTTAACCCTTTGTTGCCTATCACTTTGCCAAGCTCTGATCCAATGAAGAACCTTCCCCTCTATTTCATGAGGTTTAACCTTATTTAAAAAATAAATATATAATAATAATGCAATAGTTTTGGGCTTAGATGATTTCCCCGAAGCTTAAGGGAATTTTTTGTCAGTGAATATTGCCTTTAAATGCTAGTCAGAATCAAAGCATATTAGATCATTTAAGCTATTCTTTGGATCCCAAATAAAAATATTCAATTTAAATTTATTTACATGTAGTATAAAACAAAAACTTAATTGTACGGTAATCATAATATTAACGCCCTTTTTTCCCTTTTATGAACATACTTTTCCCCTTTTCAGACAAATACTCAAAGTAAATAAAAAACAACTAAATATGAAAAAGAACACAGCGAAAAAGTTAAGCGGGGCAGAAGGAAGTAAACGAAAGGAAGCCCAAGTAGTCCAAGAGCATTAGGTCAAATTTAACCAAAAACTAGAAAAGTCCTAACAAACTGATTTGTTCAGGTTCAAATCAGAATGGGGGTCAAAAAACATACTAAAATCCTGTGGAATTGAAGTACAGGAAAACCTTGCCAAATTTAAGATTGCGGCCATAATGATTATTCCATATTGATAACATTGGAAATCGGTAACTCTGCATCAAGTGATCAACAGTGCTGTGTAATAGCTGTATATATATATATATATATATAATATATATATATATATATATATATATATATTTTATATAGATAATATATATATATATATTATTTTTTTTTTTTTTTTTTTTTTTTTTTTTTTTTTTTTTTTTTTGGCATGTGAACTTTATTATAAACACTAATATTTACTACAGACATTTTAACTAAAAATGAGTGACATGACACTATTTTGGTGTAAAAAAGAAAAAATATCAGAACAAATTTTTTCAGTAAATTAAAGTAAGTAAAGTAAAACAACTGATACATTGTTCACGTGAAAAAGAAAACTAAAAAATAATGTACAACGGTGAAAAAGTTTACTAACTAATTATAATTATTTATTGAAAAGTGGAAATGTATTCACAACGCCATTGTTAAAACAGGTTGCCATAACACAAATGCTTCAATTAACTTCATCATTACATGATTGTTTTTGGTACATTCAGTGGAAATTGTATGAATATAGCTGTCAAGTGCTTAATGTTTGTGCAATTCCTTATATCTGCATAGGTTTTCATAACGCTTAGTTGATTTTCAAGTATCATAGGTAGGTACATCTGAATCAAATTGGATGTTGGAGCATGTAAGTAAATCCGTAACACTGACTGCACATAATTGAGCATTTGAACCCCCTTTTCGGCAGCTACAAGCCCTACCACATCCAGTTTTTTCAGCCACAGGAGATACGCAGCACTTTTGATGGGACAATTGGCTTATCTGTCTCTTTCTTGCCCCCGGGGCTTCAAAATGTACCAGTTGNTTTTTCCTTTTACGTATAACTAATTTTTCAATAATAAACGTCCCAGTATTCCCTACCAAATTTCTTAAAATTTCCTATACATAACCCATTTTCCTGGTTATTATATATATTATATATATATATATATATATATATATTATATATAGATATAATTATATATTATTATATATCTATATATATATAATATATCATATATATTATTATATATATATATTATATATATATATATAAATATTATACCTATATATATATTATAATATATATAATTATATTTTATATATATTATTATAATACATATATATATATATATATATATATATATTAGGGTGTCCCAGCCTCAACTGGGGGATTTGTTTTCGCAAGAATCAAATCGCACACCCCTTTATTTCATTACACATGAAGAAAGAAAAAAATGGGCGAAATTTCATTGACTTATTAGGAGAGGAGGGGTCCCCTCAACGACCTTGTTTATTTGACCCTATATGAATACCGCCGATTATATCTAAGAACATCATCCACTGTCGGGAGTTGAGGCAGCATTTCCAGGGGTTCATTTCGCACCACTCCCACCAACCACACAGTCTCCTGCTGTCTCAATATGCTGTATCCATAACCTCAAAAAAAAAAGATACAAGTAGTATACCAAGTAGTATACAAGTAGTATACAAGTAAGTAGGTAAGGTAGAGAGTAGTCGTTCATCAATAATAACACATGGTTTGAAGGGACCCTTAAAATTGAAGAGCACGAAAGAAATTAACCTTGCTGGCATGTTTTCAAGAGAGGAACAAATTAGGGGGTTGTGCATGACAAACTTTGGGAACTGAAAAAATTGGGACACCAAATAATATATATATATATAATTTTATATTAAAAATATATATATTATATATATTTATTTAATATATAAATAATTTTATAATTATTTAATATATATAATATATATAAAAATATATATATATATATATAATATAAATATTATATAAATTTATATTTTAAAATCAGCAATATTCAGTTATTCTATGAAAAATGTAATTGAAATATGTAATTGAACACTAGCTTTGCTGTAATTGTAATTTGTAATTTGGAAATATTAAAAAATTTAGTAATTGTAATTGTAATTTAAAGAATTCCAATCCTTGTAATTGTAATTGTAATTGTATTGAGTTTTGGATAAGTCGTCGAAATCGTAATTGTAATGCCCAAACCAATGTAATTACAAAAAACCGGGCAGGAGGAAGAAGGGGAGGATGGGGAAAAAGGGGGAGGAGGGGTCTCATTGCCCTACCGACCTTTAAAGGCTTTACCTACTCCCTTTCCCCCCCCCTTTCCCCTCCATCCTCATCTACACACACACAACAAAACACAACACACACACACAAAAACACCCACACCACACCACAACACAAAAAACCCACCACAACCACCAACACACACACACAAAAACCCAACCTTTTTAGGGAGGGGGGGAAGGAAAGTTTGATATGAAAGTTGCATGAAAGTTTGCAATGGCTTTGCATGCAAGTCAAAATAATAAAAAAGAACGTAATAACAACAAAACTTTAAAATTAAGTTATGTTTAAAAAGGTAGAAATTTGGGTTTTTATCTTGTATTAATTTTTCATCACTTTTTAAATTATGAATATAATTTTATTATTGCTATTTTTATCTTTTATTTTTATCATTTCAAACAAGGATTGAAAAATAACAGAAAAAATGCTTTAACAATGATAATGATATCAATAATAAAGATAAGAAATAGCAAAATATAAAATCAGAGAGCGAAAAGGGAAATTTTTTATAAATGGTTGCTTCCGCATGTAGCTATCAGAAAGGCAGGATGAGGGGTTTGGAAAATTTTTTTATCGTCCTGCTTAACCCCTCGGTCATACCCGATCCCCATGCCTCCCCCCGTTTTTCTTTACCCAGAGTGGGGGGGATGAGTATCGAAAAATGTGGAAATTGAATGATACTTGAGAAATCTTCCCTTTTCCATTCGGGGTCAACTGTACATACTTGTCAATGTTATGGCTAGGGGTGCAACTCCTAATTTTTGCAGCAACACCTTTCTTTGGCCCCATTATTTTTTGAAGCTCCATTAACCCTAGAAAACCATCCCTAAAAAATTGTACGTTAGCACCAACCCGGAAAATGATCCTGTCTGCTGGAAAACAAATATTTTCGAACCTTTTGCGAAGTTACTTTTACCCAAATTTTTTCCTTATACAAGCAAATTTTCATTACATTTTTTTTGGGAAAAATACTGTTGGTATAATAGGTAAGGTAGGAATATATGTTTTTTTGTTTTATCTTTTTATACTAACATCCCTTATTAATGATGGGAAAATATTTGAAAATTAGATATTCCGACTGCCATTATAAAGACGTGTCCGCCCTTGCCCGTACCACAGTCAGTGGCGTAGCTAGGGGGGGGGGGGGGGGGGGCCCAAGGGGTTACATCTGTCCCCGGGCGCAGCAATGTAGGCCGGGTTCACACGAGACACTTTTTAATGGTCAGTGGCCGCCACAAAAAGTGCCCGCAACAAAAAATGGTCGCCACGAAAAGTGGTGAGTAGATGCACCTTACACACGAGCCACTCGGTTGCGGCCACTGATGAGGTCAGTGTCATCATGGATCACCAAGTACTTTGGATCACCGATACCAAGTACTTTGCTTACAGTATCGGTTATTATGAGTAACTACCTTGTATAAAAAATATATAATATGTTTAGTAAACACGTCTTGTCTGTAGTCATATGGCGGCAAGTGGTAGGCGGCAGCTCAATACTCATATCTCTCCACACTGATAGTACATGCAATACACAAGGCATAAGCCCCCCCACAAACACAAGCGAAAATATGATAGGTTCAGTAATTCTTGGTCACTTACCAAACGGTATTTCAGTACCGTAGCAGAAGTCAAGCATCCCACTCATTTTTTAATTACCGCCGCAAACACAAAAAACACTCACGTAGGGAGTTGCCTGGCGTAAAAAATGTATTTGGTATGTTACCTTTTTTTTACCTTATTGTATATTTTCACAAATATTTTGCGTATGCTTCTTGAGTACTCATAATACTCGATACCAAGAAAAAAGTATCGATACTTTCGATACAAAGGTGGTATCGAAAGTATCGATATTTTGATATCCATACGCCCACCACTATCCCCTACATCCCGTGTTTTTGCCTATTTTTGCTGGATTACATAATGGGTGGAAAACATACGGATGGCACAACGATTCAAGCAATCATTGATCTTTACAAGGCTGGGATCAATAATAAGGAAATTTGCAAGCTTAAAGGACTGAAGCTTACAGTAGAACAGTGCAAAATTGTCTTGCTGACAGTGTACCACGTCGCCTTCAAAGGGTCATCAAGAGGAAGGGCTACGCAACGAAATACTAACTACAATTGTAAGTGTTGATATTCTACATTATTTTGTTATGTATAAACATGGTGCGACTTGGTGCGTCATACGTGTAAACATTCCCTTTTCGGAGGCGCGCAGTGATTATAATCCACGCACACTAGTTGACTCTGTGACGGACAAATCGAGACAGAGAAAGCAGCGGGTGGCAGGGTGGTGGCAACCAAAAGTGGCTCGTGTGAATGCTGCCATTTGAAAACACGGTTTCTATCGTTGGCCACGGTGGCCGGCCACAATGGTGTGGCCGGAAAAATGGATCCGCCCGCCACGACTCGCCACTATTTTGTGGTCGCCACAAAAAAGTGACCCGTGTGCATGCAGCCATAGAGATGCGTGTGTTCTATTTTGACCATTTTTTTGTGGCGGCCACTGACCATTAAAAAGTGTCTCGTGTGAACCCGGCCGTAGGGGGGCGCCAAAACAAGGTCGGAATTTAAATGTTTGTAATTATGAAAAATGAGTAGACATGTGTTATATACTATAATGGTCGTAAAGATAAGGTAAGAGGAAAATCATGAATGATGAAATGAGGTATTACCGTATATTCTTATGATAATCAATGAATTAGGACATTTAATTACGAAATAAAATTACAATTTATACCATTTATTATGGCATAGCCATCAGTCACAACTTACAAAATTAATATACAGCTTAGTTAACCTACGTATTGCCCGCAAAACTCTTTTGTCACTATTATTTTGTTGGTAAATTTGATTTTATCTCGTTTTATTCAGGAAACCCCCCCCCCCAAAAAAAAAACTACGTTCCTCTAGTCCAATGTTTCTTAACCTGGGGTGCTAGCACCCTCAGGGGGTGCTGAAATAAACTTTAGGGGGTGCTGGGAAATGCTCCTTATATGGCAGTACAATGTTAGGTTCCTCGCAATGGATACAAAAGTATCGAAGGGAGACTTTTTGCAAGAGTACTATTTTTATTTGATGAACTTTAACCTCATTATACTGACTTTCATTGAGAGTGTACTTGCACTCGAGTGCTGATGTATGACGTGAGACGTTGGCCCATATGCAAGACATTTTCTCGACCCGTTGCACCGCGCAGCGGCAAGCAATAATCATTTGAAAACACTCCACCCGTTGCGTTCCACTGTGTTGCGTTGCTCCATTGGTTGCGTTGTCCATGCCTTGTCCTCTGTCCTTATTCCATCATATTTCTTCCCAAACCATTACAGGCGAGTTTTCAACATAACCCAGGGTGACATACATACACTGTGAATGCACACATGTCATAATTAAGGTAAAATTAGGTGCAGGAGGCCTTATATTGTTATGATAAGTGGTGACGAGGGAGACTGGCGGTGGTGGTGGTGGTCAGCCATATTGTCTTGTGGCGATTGGCGGGACGTTCAAATGTACTCACAAGCATCACTCAGGCCCATTTTTTCTACATCAACGCCTGAGGTACGTAAGTGCCGAACACTAACAAAGCTATTATTTTAATGGCAGAAATGATAAATTAGGCTATAGTAAAAGGAATTAGATAGTTGTAAAACAGACAAAATACTGATGCCGCCTTGAACTCGCTTGTGTTGGTACGACTGCCCAAATCTCCACTGACCGGGCATTTCTTGACTATCCCACCGATGGAGATATGACGGTCGGGAATCTCCACCTGCCGGGATTTGACGAGCATTCTTGCATTTAGCCCGGTGAGACCGCGCCGCTGCAGGCAGTAGTTGCGTAGTAGCATTACAGCTCAAGCCCCCGCATCGTTGTGTTTCGCCTTAACTTCAAGTTCCAGTAATTCTGGTAAGACCATTGAAAGGTATACTCTTCCTCATTCGCTCTAACGTACTCATATAATCTCTCTCTCTCTCTCTCTCTCTCTCTCTCTCTCTCTCTCTCTCTCTCTCTCTCTCTCTCTCTCTCTCTCTCTCTCTCTCTCTCTCTCTCTCTCTCTCTCTCTCTCTCTCTGTCTCCAATGTGTCGCATCATTTTTTTTTATAGATGAATGTATTGATGACGCTTGTTCAAATCTGTCCCAATTTAATGGGCCTGGAAAATGTTTGAGCCTACCATAAACATTAAATCTTTCAGCTGTCTTTATTAAAAATATCATTGGTTGACTATAAATTGTACACATATTATCATTACCTGTACCCGCGAAGGTGGAATAATACTGTGTTCGTCTGAGTCTGTTAGTTTGTTTCTCTGTTAACATCACTCATAAAGTAGTTGCTCCAATTTTATGAAGTATTTTTTTGGGGAACGTTACCTATGGTCAAAACACCAATCAATTTTATTTTGAAGGTCAAATGTCTTAAGTAGTTTGGTGCTGTTTTGCCAACAGCTTCTTTGTTTTGTCCATAGGCTAGTGTTATTCTGCAATGCCAAAGACGCGTAAATGAAGTGACGAATATGTCATATATGGCTTCACTTCACTCCTGGATGATCGTGTAGGACCAGACCGGGCACAATGTATGACCTGCCATTTCATTATTTGCAACTCAAATTTGAAGTATGCTAGACTCCGAGAACACCAAGTGAAGCATCCAGCTGCAGAACATGAACACACTATCGACCGCAGGCTTAGAGGGCTAGATCTGACCAGAAAGACGCACTACCCCGACTTGGATTCAAGCCAGTGCAGAAACCCCATCTGCAAGCTTCCTGCAAGCTGGTGACATACCAGTGCATCAGGGAGAAGGCTTCGCATTCGGCTCCGGATAACCTGATTAACCATGCACCATTCGGATGGTAGAACTGGTTCTTGGAACAGAGGCAGCCAAGAAGATGAAAGAAGTGCTTCGATATGTCCAACGATGTCATCACATGGAGAGTTGCAGATATGAGTTGCGACATATGGGACCAGATTGTTCAGGAGATTATGGACAGTCCAATTTGCATCAGTCTCCAGTTGGATGAATCAACTGATGCTTCCAACATGAGTCAGCTGATTTTGTATACCCGGTACATCAAGGATGGTGAAACTAAAGATTAATTCCTCTTCTGAGAGGCATTGCAAACGACGACGAAGGCAGCGGATGTATTCCGACTCTTGGACGAGTTCTTTGAGAAGCATCAGATCAAGTGGGAGAAGGTAGGGTCGGTCTGCACAGATGGTGCCCCAGCCATGATAGGGAATAGGTCTGGCTTTACTGCTTTGGTTAAGAAGAGGGTACCAGATATCATCATGCAGCACTGTGTTCTCCATCGTCATGCTTTGGCTGCAAAGACGTTGCCGCCTCACCCCAAAGAAGTTCTATCTGTCCGTGTTCAAGTTGTGAATTTAATCAGGGGTCGTCCTTTAAACCACAGACACAGAGTGTTCAAGTTACATTGTGAGGAGATGGGAAGTGACTATCAAGTCCTTCTCTTCCACACTGAAGTGCGGTGGCTCTCACGTTGGAAATTCCTGACCCGTATTGCAGCGCTCAAGGATGAGATTTCAATATTCCTCTGAGAGTATCGGAATAAGTTCACTGAAAATGTTGAGGACGAAATGTTCATCCTCTCTCTCTCCTATCTGGCAGACATTTTCAGCCATTTGAATTAACTCAACTTGTCCATGCAAGGCATGTTTGCTAACAATCTTGTTTGTGCAGAGAAGGTAGAAGCCTTCAAGAAGAAGCTTTCACTCTGGAATCGTCGAATCCAGGGAGGGAATGTGGGAAGCTTTCCTATCCTGAACGAGATATTGGGAAACAAGACAGTCAGTCCCATACTTATAGAAAATATTGTTGCTCACCTCTCGCACCTTGAGACTACCATGACAAAGTACTTCCCCAAGGATCATACATTTCCAGAATGGATTCAGCAGCCCTTCCTGGCAGACAGGAGTGATGCTGACAATCTGAAGGAGGAGGAGCATATTGATCTGCAAGTGAACCAGGGTTGTCAGACAAAATTCCGTACATCATCATTGTCTGGCTTCTGGTGTGATCAGTTGGTAGCGTACCCTGAATGGCGAGGGCAGCGCTAGAGATGATCATCCCATTGCTTTTGCCTATAGTATTGGTATCCTTGGTGTTTTATTTTTGGAGAATGAACAAAACAAATGATCAAGCAGTACTTCACTTCACTTTACTTTATCCCTGTAGTAGTGTAGCAACTGTAGTCTCTGTAACCAGATATTAGCCAGAAATAGGGGGTGCTGGACTTTCTAGACCTGACTACAGGGGGTGCTGAGGTCGGAAAAGGTTAAGAAACGCTGCTATAGACTAGAGTCTAGTCGATGGTATAAAACTATTAAAACATGGTAAATGGTGCAGTGTTAATTCCCTTGCTCCCATAGCTGCAATAAGAACATAAGAACATAAAATAATAAGGAAGCTACAAGAGGCCGCGAGGCCTACACGTGGTAGTTCCTGTCACCTAACACTACCTACATTCACCTTCCATCCCCATCCATGAACCTATCCAGCCCCTCTTTAAAGCTCCCCAGTGACTCCGCACTAACTACCTGTCTACTGAGTCCATTCCAATCATTCACCACCCTATTTATGAACCAGTTTTTCCCTATTTCCTTTCTAAATCTACGCCCTTCCCCTTCCAGCTTGAATCCGTTACTTCTTGTTCTACCCTGGATAATAGCCGTAAGAACTTTTCCTACCTCTCCTTTATTAAATCCCTTTATCCACTTAAAAAATTTATATCAGATCGCCCCTTACTCTGCGTCTTTCGAGTGAGTGTAACTTTAATAACTTCAATCTCTCCTCATAACTAAAGTTACGCATCCCTTGAATCATTTTGGTCATCCTTCTCTGCACTGATTCTAACAAGGCTATATCCATCCTGTAATATGGAGACCAAAACTGAACCGCATAGTCTAGGTGAGTTCTGACTAGAGCCAGATAAAGTTTTAGAATAACTTTTAACACTTCTGGTAATGAAACCTAACACTCTATTAGCTCTATTTCTAGCTTCAATACATTGTTTCCTAGGTCTGAGGTCTGGGCTCACCCTCACTCCAAGATCGTTTTCACCTTCTGATCTTTTCAGCGATACATTGCGTATGATGTATCTATTACCAGGGTTTTTTCTACCAACATTCATAACGCTGCACTTATCAATAATAAATTCCATCTGCCATGTGACTACCCACTCATTAAGTTTATCTAAGTCTCCCTGCAAAATGTTTACATCAGTCTGTGATCCAATAATCCTACCTACCTTAGTATCATCAGCAAACTTGTTGATATCACTACTAATCCCACTATCCAAGTCGTTGATGTAAATAAAAAATAGTAGTGGACCCAAAACAGATCCTTGTGGAACTCCACTTGTCACCTGTCCCCATTCAGATTTAGAGCCATTAATTGTAACCCTTTGTTGCCTATCACTTTGCCAAGCTCTGATCCAATGAAGAACCTTCCCATCTATTTCATGAGGTTTAACCTTATTTAAATAATAAATATATAATAATAATGCAATAGTTGGACTTAGATGATTGCCCCGAAGCTTAAGGGAATTTTTTGTCAGTGAATATTGCCTTGAAATGCTAGTCAGAATCAAAGCATATTAGATCATTTAAGCTATTCTTTGGATCCCAAATAAAAATATTCAATTTAATTTATTTACATAGTAGTATAAACAACAAAAGCTTAATTGTACGGTAATCATAATATTAACGCCTTTTTCCTTATATGAACATACTTTCCCTTTACAGACAAATACTCAACGTAACTAAAAATCAACTAAATATGAAACGAACACAGCAGAAAAAGTTAAGCGGGGCAGAAGGAAGAAAACGAAGGAAAGCCCAAGTAGTCCAAGAGCATTAGGTCAAATTTAACCAAAAACTAGAAAAAGTCCTAACAAGCTGATTTGTTCAGGGTTCACTCAGAATGGGGATCTAAATAACATACTAAAAGTCCTGTGGAATTGAAGTACAGGAAAACCTTGCAATTCAAGATTGCGGCCATAATGATTATTCCATATTGATAACATTGGAAAATCGGTAACTCTGCATCAAGTGATCAAACAGTGCTGTGTAATAGCTGTATATATATATATATATATATATATATATATATATATATATATATATATATATTTTTTTTTTTTTTTTTTTTTTTTTTTTTGCTGGCATGTGAACTTTATTTATAAACACTAATATTCACTACAGACATTTTTAACTAAACAAATGAGTGACATGACACTATTTTGGTGTAAAAAAGAAAAAAATATCAGAACAATTTGTTCAGTAAATTAAAGTAAGTAAAGTAAAACAACTGATACATTGTTCACGTGAAGAAGAAAACTAATAAAAATAATGTACAACGGTGAAAAAGTTTACTACCTAATTATAATTATTTATTGAATGTGGAAATGTATTCACAACGCCATTGTTAAAACAGGTTGCCATAACACAAATGCTTTCAATTAACTTCATCATTACATGATTGTTGTGGCACATTCAGTGGACTTGTATGAATATAGCTGTCAAGTGCTTAATGTTTGTGCAATTCCTTATATCTGCATAGGTTACATAACGCTTAGTTGATTTTCAAGTATCATAGGTAGGTACATCTGAATCAAATTGGATGTTGGAGCATGTAAGTAAATCCGTAACACTGACTGCACATAATTGAGCAGTTTGAACCCCCTTTTCGGCAGCTACAAGCCCTACCACATCCAGTTTTGCAGCCACAGGAGATACGCAGCACTTTTGATGGGACAATTGGCTTATCTGTCTCTATGGCTGCCAATGTACCAGTTGCTGTCACTTTCCAGCCCCATTCCAGGGGAGACATTTCATTGATAGTTGTGATAGTTGCGGTATGGATGAAATTTGGCTGCAGCACTTGATGGAGGCAGTGATTCTATCTTAAACACGGAAACTGTATATATAGTTGGCTTGCCACTCACTGATGTTGTTGTAATCATTTGAATACCATAATGATCTTTCAGTCTTTGATGCAGTCTTTCCGGTGTAACCGTCCTCCTCATTGCAATAACTTGTATATATATTATAAACCTCAGGCAAAGAGTACTGACATTCATCATTGCCATCTAAATAATCACACAATTTGTAAAAGGCCTCACACTTTTCTCTATCAATTGGTCTACCACTTACACCACTATTATCATTATCCTGGTGACAGCCTAGGTATAAAAGTTGAGCACAGCGTCTGCGGTATTTCCCTTCTGCAGCCACTAAATCGAAACATCCCTGCACGCAATTTAACCTCTGAACCCCATGTATCTCCTCTTTCATCAGCTTTTTTCAACACATTGCTCAAATATTCTAAAGTTTCTACACAACTTGATGCTGATTCCTTTGGTTTATTTTTATCTTGGACGATGGGCTTACAACAATACAAACAGGTTTTTTTAAATTGAATGTTGGAATTCTAATTCGCAGCTTCGTGGGATTTACCTCGGTTTCTTCTTCCAGCTTCCTTTTCTCTTTCTCTATGGTTAAAGGCCTTGTATACTCCTTTCTGTAGGTGATATGCACTTTCAGTGGTCGACTCATGCATTGCTAAATCTCATGAATCCTCGTCTCCGACATTAGCACTGTCCTTCAATCCCGTATATTCTTGGCAGATTGGCACCATTCATTCATTAAGATTCAATCGGGAAAGGAATTTTATTTAGTTAGCTATCACTGACTGGAATTGTCGTAGAACATTCACTTCAGCCATACTATTTTTGGGTCACCTGGATAATGGTAGTATATTGATTTGTCGCAGAAATAATGCCTGAAAGTCTTAAAAATGCAAGTATACGAATACCGTGTGGTCGAAAGCATATATTTTGATGTACACATATTACCGTATGATACCTGAGAATAAAGTTATGGGTATGTCAATATTTCCATTTCCGCAAATGACGTCATGGGTCATCTTGCATTTCAGGGTTTTACTGGTCTCGAATTCCAGAGGACTTTTAGTATGTTGTTTAGATTGCCATTTTATGTGAATCCTGAAAAAATCTGCTTGTTAAGAGTTTTTTCTAGGTCAAACCTAATGTTCTTGGACTAAAGATGAAGAATGTATAAAGTCAAGCAAGATGTTAACAGATTTTTTGAAAAAAGGAACAACTGCATCATCAACATCAAAATCATCTCAGGCTATGATACCAGGACCTAGCACTTCCGCACATGAAACATCTCCAGAGGTCGAAAAAGAAGAGAGGTCTAGCAGTGACAGTGAAGAAGATTAAGGAGACCAAGATTTTTTAGAAAAACTGGAACCCCAGGATTCATTAAGTTCAGAAGAGGAATCAAACAAATAACTTTTTTCTTCTTCAGCAAAACACGCCATTAACCAGAAGTTTGTGTGATGTGGTTCATCATCAAGACTTTGGATATATAAAATTTTACTTGGCATCAAGAAAAACAATCGTAACAGATGCATTGCGCACAGAAATAGTGGAAAGAGGCTGAACTTATTTCCAGAACAGCAGCGGACCTTTTGCACAAAATAATAAACGATCAATGATTTCATCATGGTTTAAGAAGCGACTAGGGAAAGGGAAAGGGTGAGGGGAATCGGTCTTGGTTGGTATATTCTCCTGTGAAGGGTGCAGCATTTTGTTTTTCATGTCTACTTTTCCCATCAAAAGATTAAGTCAGTCATAGTTATCTGGAAATTGAGAAAGGCTTCAATAATTGGAAAAGGCCAGAGAAAATAACAGTACATGAGAACTCCCCAAGGCATCGGGATTTGTTAATATTATATTTTATAACATGGAAGGAAATGGAGAGACGCCTTTTAAAAAAGGAAGGGTGGTATAATAGATGCTCAGCTTCAAAATCATATTGCTACAGAGAAGGAAAGATGGCAACAAGTTCTTAAGAGGGTGTTTTGCTGCATAAAATATTTATCCAAACAAAGCTTGACCCTAAGAGGCCACCGAGAGAGTATCACTGGTATTGAAAACATTCACAGTAACACTGAAAATTTGATGCTCAGCTTCAAAATCATATTGCTACAGAGAAGGAAAGATGGCGTCAAGTTCTTAAGAGGGTGTTTTGCTGCATAAAATATTTGCTGAAAATTTGATGCTCAGCTTCAAAATCATATTGCTACAGAGAAGGAAAGATGGCAACAAGTTCTTAAGAGGGTGTTTTGCTGCATAAAATATTTATCCAAACAAAACTTGACCCTAAGAGGCCACCGAGAGAGTATCACTGGTATTGAAAACATTCACAGTAACACTGAACATTTCATGGAACTTCTGAAGCTTGTTGGAGAGTTTGATTGAGTCATGAAAGGCCATTTTACTGATGTTCAATATAATCCAGGCTCAACCATTTACCTTTCACCAGAAATACAAAATGAGTTCATCCAGCTATTAGCATCCACTGTTAGAGGAAAACTTTTGTGTGACATCCAGAGAGCCAAGTACTTTGGGCTAATGTTTGATTCTACTCCTGATGTTGCACATCGAGAACAAATGTCTGAGACCATACGATATGTTGATATGAATTTTGAAGATAAAACTGTTGTTGTGAAAAGAGTAATTTTTAGGATTCATTCAGGTTCATAAGAATGATGCAGCAAGTACTGCATACATTATTTAGCAGCAACTAGTAAAGGACAAGTGCTTGTGGGCACTTCGGACCCATGTATTGGTGTTTGTAGTAGTAGCATATATTAGACAACAATGTGAGTGCAAACTCCAATCGTGTTGTTGCTGTCGTTGGTCACTGCTCAAAGTGCCTCGGGGTAGACCACGTTTCGTGTGATTTCACGAGGCGCCAACACTTCGACGGCATCAGCACAGCCAACCCTTGACAGGCTGACGTATAGTTGGCCGTGCGTGAACACGGGTGTAGACAAGTAGACTCCCACGTAGCTCTTGGTCTGGCCCTGGCACTTGTTGATCGTCATGGCAAATGCAACACGGATGGGAAATTGCAGACGCCGCATGCGGAATCCAGTGCCAGACGCTGCCTGGGTGATGATGGGTACGCGAGGCAGGTAGAAGTTGTTGCCTCGGCTCAGTCCGGTGATGACCTGCAGCTGCAGCACGTTGGCACTGATGCCACGCACGGCACAGATGGTGCCGTTATATATATTATATAAAATAAGTATATATGTATATATATATATATATATATATATATATATATATATATATATATATATATATATATATATATATATATATATATATATATATATATATATATATATATATATATATATATATATAAGCATAATGTATATTATGTAAGTATAATATATGAGTATATGTTGTATAGTTCAATTACACCGTCAGAAGCAAATATTAACGCAAACACGGCTGTCCTGCCGGCCGGTAGTAGACTAGAACAGAGGAGCGCAGTAGCGAAGGAATGATTGGTGCTCGGTCGTGGGTCGAATACAATTTCGAGAAATTGAACACTGGCAGAGTTTTAAGCGGATAGCTTATAACCGCTGCTCAACAGAGGGGATTGTTTTTAGCCCAAAACCCCCCTTCAAAATTATTCAATCGACATGGGACCAAGCCGCTTACCTACGATATATATTTATATATAGACCTACGGTATATATTTTTTATTTTTTTCTAGCCTACTCGCATCAAAATTAAATGTACAGTTTCGGCTACCCAAAACAGGCAGACAGACACACGGCTACTGCTATAGTATATTAGAATATCGACCCCAAGCACACACACACACACACACACACACACACACACACACACACACACACACACAGACACACACACACACACCAGAGGTGGGCAGTTCCGCAAACAGCAACTTCCGCAAATAGCGGAAGTCCGAATTCGTTTGCGGATTTGCGGAAGTGTAAATGTTTGCGGATTTGCGTTTGCGGAAGCACTTCCGCAAACGCAAATATGTCCGCAAACTCAATTTTGAACACAATTCCGGACCGGCTACGCGCACCGTTCAGAGAACGCGGCTTGCCCACCAGTGACTCCCTTCCTGTTCAAATGGATTTTTTGATGGCCACATCAATCCTGTACTCTGGGACTGAGTGCTGTGAAGTGTGGGGGAGGTGTATCCAGCTTTTTTCCTGTTAAAACAGGAGTGAGACGTGGGTGCGTCCATGCCCCATCACTTTTCAATATTTGTATTTATGAACTGGGTATTGGGCAAGGTTGTAGATCAAAGTGATTTTGGAGCATCCCTCGGCAACACCAAGATCACTGATCATGTTTTTGCCGATGATGCAGTAATCTTTGCCGAGTCGCTGGAGATCCTGGTGATGGCTCTCGAGGCACTGCACGAGGAGGCATAGCCTTTGGGACTTGAGATCTCCTGGCTCAATACCAACGTCCAGGTGTTTGGAGGCTTACTAGATGAAACAGTAGTCTCTTCATGCCTGCGGCGAGGACATTGAGATCTTGGAAAGTTTTACATACCATGGTAGCGCAGTCCATAATGACGGCGGGTCACGTCAAGAAGTCTTATGGCGGATTGGCATAGCCCACGGTGTTATGGATTCGCTCAGCAGGAGTATTTGGCTTTGTCGGTACCTGTTCTATAGGACAAGGATCCAGATCTTCAAGTCGCTTGTAATCCCTGTCTTAGTCTATGGTTGTCAGACATGGACACTAAATAGCGACTTGAAGAGGCGAATCGATGCCTTTGGTAATAAGTTTCTTCGCAGAATCATGGGGTATCGCTGGGATGAGTACGTGTCAATTCAGCGATTGTACCGTGAGACTGAGTCGAAGCCTATTACCTGCATAGTCCGTCAGCGCCAGCTTCGGTTATATGGGCATGTGGCACGCTACCCTGAAAACTATCCTTCCCATCGGGTTGTATCTGTAAGATACAATCCGGCGTGGAGGAGGCCAAGGGGGCGCCCACAAGGCTCGTGGCTGGGGCAAGTTGATGTTTCCTGTCGAGAGTTGCTTGGTATGGGAAGGGAGCCTGCATGGGGACTCATGCGTGTTGACCCCCGGGAGTGTCATCGTAGTGTAGGTGAGGCAACGCGACCCCCGGCGTATGGCCCCGATGATTGATTGACAGCAATCCACCCCCTCTTCAAGCTGCCTGTGGTCCGCCTTCTTAACCCTGAGAAGGTAGATGCCGTGAAATCAAGGCTGCTGTTCGAGGTCACGCAGCAGGCTCAGAAGAGAGCAGTCCAGATGAAGACGAAGAGGATGATTTTTTCAAGGTGAGACTGATTAATTTTATCTTGATCTATTGTATCTTCAGTTCAGTTGTGACAGTTCATTACTTCAATTATTTCATTATATTAGCAGTCTTGAGCCTCATGCTGATAAATTACTGTAATATTTATTATTTTAGTTATATTTAACAATATATTTGAAAAAATATAAACATTATTTTTTTAAAGTAACAGTATAATTTTTTTTTCTGACTCCGATTACTTAAATTTTTTACTATATATATATAATACAAATGTATCTATTATTTCCATGCTTTGGTTAACCCAGGACACAGCTACAGAGGACACCAACTCTACCCGCCTCTCCAACAAGATGGGGAAAGACCTTGAGAGTTGGTGCTCAGAGAAGCAGAGGAACAAGCTGCTGGAGCAGGTCATGTTTCCCGCCCTTTCCTGTGCCGCCTGGGTAGATGTGTTCGTTAAGTACAACACGGCCATACCCAGCTCTGCAGCTGTGGAGAGACTGTTCTTCCAGGGGTCGGACATCATGAAGGCCTAGAGAGCGAGTCTGATCTCCGATAATTTTGAGATATTGGTCTTCATGAAGGGGAACATGGATCTGCTCAAGATGGAACTATCACCAGAGGACTCTGAATGAGGAGTCTGAGGTTAAGGGTCTGATATCTTATTCATTAAATATAATTTGGAGTGTAGTGTACTTATACTTATTATTACCCCTTAGTGTGCACTTAAATTGATATATTGAGTGAGTGATCACAATGAGGGGAAGGTAAAATGTAAGCTATAACTTATGTGGGGCGCTGCGAGCTAAGTAAGAAAAAAATACTAATATATATATATATATATACATCGTTAAAAGTGATAGCTAGTTCAGCATTTATTATCTTTTTCAAGATATTTTCTCTGTCTTAAGAGTGTCTTATTCTCTTTTGTGATCAATTTTATGACTTCGCGTAGCTGGTCATTTTGCTGTATCGCGATTTCGGGTCATAAGCCTTTCTTCAGCAGCGGTTAGAGATGTTATCTCCTCAGGTGTAGAGGTGAGCATGATTCGGTGCAGAGTGAGGCTTTATTTACAGAAGTCTCGCGGCCGCGCGTGTGAGTGGGCGACGCTGATTGGTTGTTGACTTCTGCTCCTCC
>JACEEZ010021145.1:85000-95000 GCA_016584305.1 Chionoecetes opilio | reverse complement strand
TCTCTCTCTCTCTCTCTCTCTCTCTATATATATATATATATATATATATATATATATATATATATATTCACTCTGTGACTAATAGTTTCTTTTTTGTGATGACCTACCTATACATTAAATAAAACCATAAGGCAAAATTGTACCCGAGGGAAAGTAATCACATTCAATAATTGCAATAATAATAATAGTCAAAATTGCAGTAATTATTATTACAATTCTACTACGCTATTTTCTATTTAACTTTTGTACCTGTAGCTTATGACTCGAAGATCTAGTATTGACTTGCTAAGTGAGGAATTTGCTAAACTTTGTGGTGAGAATAAACCCACCAATCCTGACGATAGCACTGAAACACAGGGAGGTGGTAAGTTTGAATTTGAGGAAAGTAGTGATAGCCTTCGTGTTCTGCGAAGCGGCACGCAACACTTCAGGCTTCCATCCGCTTCTCTTAACCCATCCTTACATCAGCCTATACTAACAAGCATGGCTACTTCCGCCGGAGCAGGTTTTGGTAGTTCAAAGCCCTCGCATCCTCAACCTTCTGCACAGGCGGCTGAAGCTATTAAGTTATTAACTACCAGGGCGGCTGTTAGGCCTTTGTCGAGAGTTGATTGTCCAAGATCGCTTCGCTTGCTTGGACACCTATTTCAGCCGAAATCAGGTGTCATAGAGGCTTGTAAAATGTTTCCACGAATGTGTGGGCAAGGAAAATACAGGCGCAAAGGAAGAAATTTGGCACAGAAAGTTATATTTCGTCTCTTAACTCATTGTCCAAGCGAGCGAAGCGAGCTCTTAGCATTTATGCTAAAATTCGTAATATATTGTGCCTGGCGACATTAGTGCAGTGGTGAAAGTAGTGCATTAGTGCAGTTGAAATAAAATGTGTTCGTAGACTTCACAACAACAGTGTCTTAACGTCGCCGAGAGGCAGGCCGCTTTTGTTAGGCCTCATATAACCACTATAACTCGTGTTTCTAATGCCGTTATAGGTGTTATTTAGGGTTAGCGTGGTGTTATATACGTGGTAGGGTGTGTGTGAGGTGTTAAATATGCTATTTCAGCCGTGGATACAGTGGAGGAAGAATAACAATTATTATATACCACCACCACCACCACCACCACCACCATTACCACCGGAAATCGAGATATCTTAATTACAGTATATTCAATATAACACTGGCGGCCATCTTGGTTTTATGCAAATTAGAAAAAATGCCCAAAGGTGACAGGGTATCATCAAGCGGATTGTTAATATTTATGGTCTCAGTGACCCAAATCAATCAAAAAACATTATATATACTCTACTTCCAGGTACACCCCTAAAACCCCATTTGGCTGCCAGACTAGTAAGGTAGTTCCTTGTAATTCACCGTCCGTACCTAGTGTTCAGGTTTCTACTGATGGGTTGGTACATGGAACACAGCCTCATTCTGACGCGAGTGTACGCGTAGACAATGCAGATACCCAACCTACCACCTCGTAAAATCATACAAGGGTAACTGACCCTAGCGAAATGTGGAAAATTATTAAAGCCACGGTAATTGTTAATCATGTAATTCCCCACCGTACGGCGATGCACATTCCCGTGTCAGTCCCCAAAACAACCGTGGGTTGTGACATCTGTATAGAAGGCCCAAGCCACGTGAGGAGACTTAGCAGTTGAATCAACCCAAGTGAGATTGGTGAATGAAATATAGCCGTCGCATTTGTTATTAATACTACCGGCGGTCCTGTCACACTTCGACAAGGTGTATTTTTAAGCCGTGTGTTAGCTTTCGCCATTTTTTTTATATATTCTGTTATTTTATGTATTTTGATTATACCTTAAAATTTGTTTGTTAATATTACTTTTACTGTCTCTTATGTAAGCAGGCGTCAATAACCCCGCAGTTGCGGCGCCTTAAAACTATAATATCTATCTATATAGCGTTCGACAGACAGGTAGTGCCAGAACCTTTAAGGCTCGGCCACACGAAGCCCAAAACATAGCACAAAACATTACTGGTAGCATGTCTGGAACATGCTACAATTGCTACATACGTCATACATGCGTCTGAACAAGCCACAAACATGATGGTAAACCTGCCGTCCAGTTTAGCTTCAAAATGCTGCCAACACAGCTTCTATCAAGTTCAAAACATCATGACGGTTCACATGAGGGCACAGCAGGTAGTTATCGTCGACATGGCAGAGGAAAAGGACCTCTTACTAGCAGTGGCTGCTACAGTTGTTATATGTGGTTACAGACACAAACGCCGTCGCCGATACTGGGTGCGTCCCTCGTTAAAGATGGGAAATGAACACAGGGAGAAATTATATAAAGAGAAGGTTTTTGACGATGTAGGACTATCCTCAAGACATCAGTGATAGTGGGTCATTTATAAATGTTCTTCGTATGTCTGCTACCAATTTTGAGGTGCTACTAAGTAAAATAGATTCCATAATTACGAAAAAAGCACAAATATGAGGAAGGCAATAACACCTGCGGATCGCCTGAGTGTGACACTATGGTATCTGGCAACGGGAGACTCCTACCGTACTCTGTGCTATATGTTCAAGATATCAAAGCAGTTAATTTATCTGATTGTACCTGACGTATGCGCTGCACTTATCAGTGCGTTAAGTGAATATGTGAAGGTAAGGAATATATATATATATATATATATAATATATATATATATATATATATATATATATATATATATATATATATATATATATATATATGTATATAATTATGTATATATGTATATATGTATGTATATATATGTATATATATATATATATATAGAGAGAGAGAGAGAGAGAGAGAGAGAGAGAGAGAGAGAGAGAGAGAGAGAGAGAGAGAGAGAGAGAGAGAGAGAGAGAGAGAGAGAGAGAGAGAGAGAGAGAGAGAGAGAGAGAGAGAGAGAGAGAGAGAGAGAGAGAGAGAGAGAGAGAGAGAGAGAATGATTGATTGATTGATTGATTGATTGATTTATTGGCCTTTTTTTCTTCAGATATCACAATTATCATGCATAGATATAATGATCACAAGCCCTGGTCCATTGAGCCGAAGCTCTTGTATGGACTTGATGCTTAAACATGTATGTGTAGGCAGACGTAGCTTCTCGTAAGGCCTAATATATTAACACTAACAAACAACGGAAAAACCCCCAACTATATATACATATATACGTACATAAACAGAGTTTTGCATGATTATCATTAATCATTACATAACTAAAACAAAAACAAAAACAAAATAATAATTATAGCAGTAAAAATAAAAAGAGTAATAATAATAATAATGATATTATTGAAATAATAATAATAATTATAATAACAATAATAATAATAATAATAATAATAATAATAATGATGATGATGATGATGATGATGATGATGATGATGATGATGATAATAACAATAATAATAATAATAATAATAGTAAAACTAATAATAATAATTAGTCATCAATGATGGTAACAATGTTAATAATAATGATAAAAGTAATAATAAAGATAATTAATAATAATGATAACTATTAACAGTGATAGAAATGATAATAGAAAAGCAATAATAATTATGATAATAAAAATAAAGATGATAATAACAATAATGATGGGAATAATAATGGCTGTGAAATTGCAAATTTCATAGCAGCTTTAGAATATGAATAACTAAAAAATATTAGAATTTTACTGATACTATAGCAAGATAGTAATAAAAATAATAATACAGATAACAATAGTAATAATGATATTGATAATATTAATGATAACAAAAATAACTGATATAAACACTGATCTCTATAAGGGATTAGAATATGAAAATAAAAGTGATAATAATGATAATAATAATAGCAATAATGATAATAATAATAATAATAATAATAATAATAATAATAATAATAATAATAATAATAATAATTATAATAACGATACCAGCAAAAAGATAATAATGAGAGTAGCAATAATAGTAATGACAAAAACAGCAACAGTATTTGCAATTATAGACACAATGGGAAAGTATGATTCATGTGCCAACAAATTCAAAATGATCTTATTTTTCTTTAACTGTAATTTGAAGATCAATTGTTTCTTTGAAATCCGCGTAAGTTGGTTCCACATGTTTTTCCTCTAGTCAAGACCTCGTTGGGCGTGGGAGGTTCTGCTAAAGGAATTTCGGATATTGATCGTCTCATTTGGAGTTGGTTTTTGTTTTGGAAAACCACATTTATTGGATAGGTTTTGAGTGCTTAAAACAAAGGGTCGGGTTTTGGTGGAAATATATCTTTAACTTTAAAAGTTTGAAACCTCGAAATCCCTCGAACCTGACCCACTGGGTTCAGGCAGGGGCCGATCCCCCCATTACGAAAGCGCACCCTTTTTGACGAAGTCGAAGGCTGTATAAAAGTTGAGGGGGGGAAAGGCAGGGTGTTTTTAATATCGTGCGGAGCTCCTCAAAGCTGGGGGTGGGGCCATGACCCCAGGGGTTGCATGTGTCCTGACTGCCGTTGGAAATAGGTCCCTTTTCCCCTATGGAAAAAAGGGGGGGTCCCCCCTTCTGGAAAAGGGGAAAAAGGGGGCCCGCCCAGGACTGAAAAAAATTACGGGGGATTACACTGCTCAGCGTACCAGGCAAGGTGTTTTGCCCATCTATGTCCCGGGGTTCGCCCCACTGGTGAAGCATCAAACTCAGCAGTCGGGTTCACGCCGGGTAATCAAACAACGGACCGTTTCCTAGCGCCGTGTCCTGGGGGAAACCCGAGGGTGATTTTCAAGGGGATGTTTGCAGCCTAGTGATCTCAAAAGGTTTTTGACTCGTGCGTCGTGAGTCACCGGGGATCTTCTGCGATTCGACCGTTCCTGAAAGGACTTTTGGTTTGGTAATGGTCTGATTTGGGACTGGAGTGCTGTGAAGGGGGGGGGCGGTTACCCGGGTTCTTTTCCTGTGAATACGGGAGGGAGGAAAGGGGCGTCCTTGCCCCATCACTTTCAACGTTGTATGGACGGGGGTATGGACAAGGTTTTTTAGATCAAAGTTATTGTGGAGCATCCTTTGGGGCAACAGCAAGTCATGATCTTGTTTTTGCCGTTTGGCAGTAATCTTTGCTGGTCGCTGGGTCCGGTGAGGGCTTCGAGGCGCGCCGAGGAGCAAAGCCTTTGGATTGAGGTCTCCGGGTCAAGACCAAGGCCCAGGTTTGGAGATTCTAGATAAAGCATACAGTCTTTTCATGCGTGTGGCGAGGACTTTGGAATTTTGGAAAGTTTTACTCCCGGTAGCGCAGTCCAAAAGGGCGGCGGGTCACTCAAAAAGTCTTACGGGGGTTTGGGCATAGCCCACGGGTTATGGACCGCTCAGCGGGATTTGGTTTTTGGTCGGTACCTTGGGGAGGACAAAGACCGGTCTTCAAATCGTTGGACCCTGTCTTACTCTAGGTTTGAGACATGGACACTAAATAGTGCTTGAAACGAATCAATCCCTTTGGTAAAAAGTATTTTCCCCAAATCTGGGTCGCGGGGATTTTACGTGTAAAATCAGCGATTGCACCGGGGAGACTGAATCGAGGCCCTTTTCCCTGCATATTCCCCGCAGCGCCAATTCGGAAAGGGGCATGTGGACCTACCCTGAAACCGATCCTTCCCATGGGGTTTGTCTGTAAAAATAATCGGCGTGGGGGGGAAAGGGGCGCCCAAAAGGGTCGTGGCGGGGGGAATTTTTTTTTCTTGCGGTTGGTTTGGTAGGGGGAAAGGAGCCTAGGGGAACTCGCGCGGGGTGACCCTGGGGAGGGCGTCGAGGGGGGGTGGGGGCGACGCGCCCCCGGGTATGCCCCATGTTTGTTTGTTTAAACCTCGAAAATGATTAGGGGTCATAACTTTTTATGCTGATATGATCCGAAAAATTTTTTTTTTGAGAATAAATAGCTTCATATACTTTTTTTATATGCCCCCCCCCAGATTGCAGAACAATAAAAAATTTGGGGTATGTAATGAAAAAAATTTTTTTTAGAAAATCAGTATCAAAAAAAATTTAAAATCTATAAAACACTCTTTTATCTCAAAAATTTTTTTTTTATATCCTCAATGTTACTTTCCTTTTTAAATTTCAGTAAATTTAATCCTAAAAAACCTGATTTCCCTGGTTTTTTTAATTAAGATGTTATTATTCTAATACAAATTTTGTTGTGGTTGGGGTCATTTGTGGATGCGTTTGATAATTTTCTTTTCTGATGTATTTTTAATTTTTTACTTTTTAGCCAGATACAGTATTATTCTTTATTTTTGTATTTTGTAATGTAATTAAACTTTTCCTAAAGGGAAAATATATGTCATCTGCAAAAAGTAGAATTGATTTTTTATACATAACTAAATCTTGATATATAAGAAATAGTATGGTCCCCAAAATTGATCCTTGTGGACCCACACTTAACATTTCGGGGGAGATGTTATTTTTAAAAAAAGACTGTGAAGCTTTCTGGGTTAAAAACTTTCAAACCATTTCCAATGTTTGCCCACGAATTCCATTAACCTTTAATTTTTTCAATAGTATAGAGTATAATTGTGTCAAAAGTTTGGAAAATCGAAAAGAGTTAGCTGGACCTTATTATCTATGGCGTTATCCCTATTTTGGCAAAGCATGTGTATTGCAATCTGTTGAATCCTGGGACAAACCCATAGGGTCATCTGTAAGAGTAAATTTAAATTTAAATAGTCATTAATCGGGTTGCGACAATTTTTAAAAAATTTTACTTTGCCTGGAAAATCGAAATCGTCGGTATTAGAGAATAAAGAATTGTCCCCTTTTTTTGATATCGGAATTACTTTGGCAATCTGCAAATGTTTGGGAAAAAGCACCCTTTCGCAAAAGATTTGTATGATATACTTAGGAAGGGGGGAAATGTTTTCTCTAAATCTTTGATGATTCTAATATTAACTCGTCAGGGCCGGGGGCTGTAACCTTTACTTTGGAAATTTCCTTAAAATTTCTTGGATGTTTTTGGTCGGGATAGAAAGAAAATGGACATTTTAAACGTAGGCCCAAAAATGGCAGGGGTTCTTCTATGTTCTGTGCTAGATTTTTGGGCAAATTCAAAAAATTCTTAAACCTTTTTGGCAATGGCAAAAAATGTCTGAGATGGTTCGCCTTGTGTGTAATGGGGATAAAGAATTTTCATTTTTTCCAAAACTCTCAAAATATCCATGTTCGTTAGAATGCCCCTTTTCGTTTATCCTTGTTTATGATAATTTTTTTTGCTGCTCGTAGACAGATTTTTACGAATTTCTTAAAGTTAATTCGAATTTAAGGGCCATTTTGCTAAAGCTTTGAATTTATTTGGGGTTTTTAATAGATTTTTTTTTGCACTAGTGATGTAGGGTTTACGGAAATTTTTTCTCTTTAATCTTTCTTTTAATGGAAAATGGTTATCATAAGTTTTTAAGAAATTTTCATGTAAATAAAAATTTCATTGACATCCCTCCCCCCATGTCAGCTTCCACCGTAGTTTAAGATCTGATTTAAAAAAACAACCTCTTTTTAAAAAAACCTCTTTTCTTATTGTATTGAGGGCATTGTGAGCCCAAAATGGGTACTTGAATGAAAAAAATTTGGAAAATAGTCACTTTTTGAAGATAAAATTATCCCCTTTCCCTATAATTGTGTAAGTTTGTCCATAGGGGAAAAGGGAAGCTGATGTATTTTCCCTTTTTGTTGGTTTGGGACAGTTGGGAAAAAAAAAGGGAATTAAATGGTTTAAAAAGTCGCTCACTTTTTCATGCATTTGAGGGGGTTTAATTTTAAAAACCCCCCATAATTAAAAGGAAAAGATTCCCTTAAAGTAGAATTCCATGATACTCAAAGATCTAAAAATTCTGCAAAGTTGCTTTTGGGGGGTCGACATAACCATTTATAATTTATACTCCCCCGTTATTTCACAAAAAAGGTTTCAATGTGTGGTACTGAAAAAAATGTTTTTTTTGAAATTCCCGTAAAAATTTTATGAATATATAACAACCCCCCCACCCTAGTCCCTTTTCTTATAAAATGCAGGGTATGTTTGAGTCAATTGTGACGATATACTATCATTCAACGAGTTCACAAAGTCCTATCACATCAAATTTTTTTATCAAACACACAGAATGACTTGAAATGTTTCAATAAATAGTACCTACTGAATTATAAACGTATTTCAATCTTTTTGATAAAATTTAAATTTTTCCCTTTAAAATTTTTACAAAAATAAAATTTACATTCAGGGTTTTTTCAAAAGGGTTAAGGTAATTGTCAAGAAATTTAAAAATATTTCTTTTATTGAAAGGATTTTAAGATAAAACCTTGATTACGCTTAATGGAAAATTAGGTTCGATTAGGTAATTTTTTTCCCTAGATGAAAAAAAAGGAAAAAGATTTTAGCTAAACCATAATGACGGTATCTAACGTTGGTTTTCCCCTTATCGCTTTTTGTCTGTGGATGTTTTTTGGGGTTTCTTTTGCGCGATGGGGCCCGCGGGGGCGTCCCCACCTTTTACGGGCGCAACAGCAGCACTTTCCCAGCAGCAGAGTTTTTCCCCGCCCCCCTGCGACTGTTTCCTCGGGCCAAGCGCGCTAGCAGAAGACGCAGCAGCCCATCAGCATCCCAGCGCGAGGACCAGCCTACTACACCCAGCACAGCAGCAGCATCGGAGACCCAGGCGAGCACCATCGCTTCCCCCACTGCAGCAGCCGCCCGCGTCCCTCTGAGTGGGTCCGCGACAGCACCATCGCAGTCCCCGACCGCTGCCGAGCTACGAACAAAAAACTCTCGGGTGATTGGGTTGCGTACCTGGCTCCCTTGACGACCAAATTTGTGTGTTGAATGGTTTTACCCCCACTTCTATTGTTTTTGCAAGGGGTTTTTTCCCTTTTTTATATTTTGGAGCCATACACAGATCTTCATTGATTAAAATTTGGGGCCCCGAAGTTTTCAAGTTTTCACACAGCCCCTCATGAGAAACCATAAAACGAGAAAAAAGGGCGGTGGGGGAGGGGCGTTTCGCGCCCCCCCCGATGCGCCCGTTCAAGTTTAACAAATGGTAAAATTTGATTATCTCAAGTAGTTTGGCACTCGTACGGCGTTTTCTCCCCTGTCTTTCTGGTCTCTTCTACTTTCCTAATGTGCGGGGGTTCCCACGGGTTAATCTTTTTGGATTAAATCGTTTCCCCTAAATCTTTTTTCTACACTTTTTTTCTGAAGTTATTGTCAGCCACTTATTTCTTTCCTGGTTTTCTCTTTCTCTTTGCTTTTCTTCCTTCATGTTTTTAAATCAGAAACCCCATTTTTGGAACTCCCAAACTTTTTTTTAGGGCATTCACAGTTGTCTCGAATGATGAATCTTTTCATTTCACTGTAAAAAATTAAAAGGATATAAAGGGTATAAAAGGGGGATTCCTGTGCTAAATAAGTATACCCATAGGGTAATTAGAACAGATATCCCTTTACATTTTACCCTTTCAAGGGGTATAAAAATATACTTCAAACCTTAAATAGGGGATATCCAAAGGGAAAAAATACCCGCTAAAGGGATTCGTGATATATACCTTCGTACTCTAAACCCTTATCCCCCTTTGGTAGGTTAAGCTTAAGGAAAAAGAGGATTCAGGTTTTAAAGTTTATTTTCTTGTACAGGCATTTTAAAATATATAAAAAAAAAAATTTGGGCATTTTCATACAACTGCGAATGCAGTATGGGTGAAAACCCCTGGTCTTGCCAAGGGAGGAGCTTTGACGACCCTATATATATATTATAATTTATATATATATATATAATAATTTTTATAAATATTATATATATATATATTATATTTATATATATTTATATAAATAAATATAAATTTTAAAATATATATAATTATATATATAATTTATATATATATATATTAAATATTAATATATATTACAATTTAAAATAATATAATTTAAAAAATATCAAAATATTATTTAAGTTCCTCCCGGATTTGTTTAAAGGCTCATATAAATTTT
>JACEEZ010021145.1:37500-82500 GCA_016584305.1 Chionoecetes opilio | reverse complement strand
GAAATACCTCGTAACCTCGACACCACTGGGTTACAGGCAGTGGATGCCGATCCTCCCATTGACGAAAGCGCACCCTCTCTTGACGAAGTCAGAGAGGCTGTAGTAAAGTTGAGGGGTGGAAAGGCAGCTGGTGTTTGTAATATCAGTGCGGAGCTCCTCAAAGCTGGGGGTGAGGCCATGATCCACGGGTTGCATGCTGTCCTGACTGCCGTGTGGCAATCAGGTACCATTCCTCCTGACTGGAAAAGGGGGCTGGTCGTCCCTATCTGGAAAGGGAAAGGGGACCGTCAGGACTGAAACAATTACCGCGGTATTACACTGCTCAGCGTACCAGGCAAGGTGCTTGCCCATCTATTGCTGACACGGATTCGCAGCCATCTGGTGAAGCATCAGAGACCTCAGCAGTCTGGGTTCACGCCTGGTAAGTCAACAACGGACCGTATCCTAGCGCTTCGTGTCCTGGTGGAACGCCGACGTGAGTTTCGAAAGGGGATGCTTGCAGCCTATGTTGATCTCAAGAAGGCGTTTGACTCAGTGCGTCGTGAGTCACTCTGGGATCTTCTGCGACTTCGACCGATTCCTGCAAGGACTATTGGTTTGGTAACTGGTCTGTATTCTGGGACTGCGAGTGCTGTGAAGTGTGGGGCAGGTGTATCCGGCTTCTTTCCTGTGAATACAGGAGTGAGGCAAGGGTGCGTCCTTGCCCCATCACTTTTCAACGCTTGTATGGACTGGGTATTGGACAAGGTTGTAGATCAAAGTTATTGTGGAGCATCCGTTGGCAACAGCAAGATCACTGATCTTGTTTTTGCCGATGATGCAGTAATCTTTGCTGAGTCGCTGGAGGTCCTGGTGATGGCTCTCGAGGCGCTGCACGAGGAGGCAAAGCCTTTGGGACTTGAGGTCTCCTGGCTCAAGACCAAGGTCCAGGTGTTTGGAGACTTACTAGATGAAGCAGTACAGTCTTATTCATGCGTGTGGCGAGGACATTGAGATCTTGGAAAGTTTTACATACCTTGGTAGCGCAGTCCATAATGACGGCGGGTCACGTCAAGAAGTCTTACGGCGGATTGGCATAGCCCACGGTGTTATGGACTCGCTCAGCGGGAGTATTTGGCGTTGTCGGTACCTGTGCAGGAGGACAAAGATCCGGATCTTCAAATCGCTTGTGATCCCTGTCTTACTCTATGGTTGTGAGACATGGACACTAAATAGTGACTTGAAGAGACGAATCAATGCCTTTGGTAATAAGTATCTTCGCAGAATCATGGGGTATCGCTGGGATGATTACGTGTCAAATCAGCGATTGCACCGTGAGACTGAATCGAGGCCTATTACCTGCATAGTCCGTCAGCGCCAACTTCGGCTATATGGGCATGTGGCACGCTACCCTGAAACCGATCCTTCCCATCGGGTTGTATCTGTAAGAGATAATCCGGCGTGGAGGAGGCCAAGGGGGCGCCCACAAGGCTCGTGGCTGGGGCAAGTTGATGTTTCTTGTCGAGAGCTGCTTGGTATGGGAAAGGAGCCTGCATGGGAACTCGCGCGTGGTGACCCTCGGGAGTGGCGTCGTAGGGTGGGTGAGGCGACGCGCCCCCCGGCGTATGCCCCCAATGATTGATTGATTGAACCTCGAAATATTGGATTAGCGTGGTCATACTTATTACTGCGTGATATGATCCGAAATAATTTTTTTTGAGTAATGAATAGACTATCTATATACGTTTTATATGCCCCACCCCAGATTGCAGAACAATATAATAGATGTGGGTATGCTAATGAAAGATAAATTTGTTTTAGACAATCAGTATCACAAAAATTTATAATTCTATATATCACTCCAGTTATCTCTGAAATTTTACTTTTTATATCCTCAATGTGTACTTTCCTTCTTAATTTACAGTCAATTGTAATTCCTAAGAACCTGACTTCCTGTGTTTCTTTAATTAAGATGTTATTCATTCTAATACTAATTTGTTGTGGTTGGGTCATTTGTGGATGCGATTGCATATAGTTCGTTTTACTGATGTATTGTTAATTTGTTACTTTTTAGCCAGCTAACTACATGTATTAGTTCATTATTCTTTGTATTTTGTAATGTAATTAAATCTTTTCCTTGAAGGAAAATATTAGTGTCATCTGCAAAAAGTATGAATTAGAGTTTTCTAGTACATAAGCTAATATCATTGATATATAAGAGAAATAGTAATGGTCCCAAAATTGATCCTTGTGGTACACCACACTTAACATTTTCAGGAGGAGATGTTATATTACAAAAGACTGTGAACTGCTTTCTCGAGTTAAGATAACTTTCAAACCACTTCAATGCTTGCCCACGAATTCCATATACCATTAATTTCTTCAATAGTATAGAGTAATTAATTGTGTCAAAAGCTTTGGATAAATCGCAAAAGACTGTTAGCTGGAACATCTTATTATCTATGGCGTTATACATATTTTGGCAAAGCATGTGTATTGCTAAATCCGGTTTTAATTTCCTTGGGCGAAAAACCCTACTGGTTCTGTTAAAAGTGAATTTTGAAATTTAAAAATCCCCTTAATTTTGGTTGCGACAAGTTTTTTTAAAAAATTTCTTATGCCTGGAAGAATCGAAAAAAGTCCGGGAATTTTAAAAATAAAGAAATTGTCACCTTTTTTTTTATATCGAATTAATTTGGCAAACTGCAAAAGATCTGGAAAAGGGATCCTTTTGCAAAAGATTATTTTTATATACTCTAGGGGGGGGAAATACTTCTCTGCATCTTTGATGTTCTAATTTAAACCCCTCGTCATGGCCCGGGACTGTAACCTTTTCATTGGGAAAATTTTCCCTTAAAATTAAATTTTTTGGCATGTTGGGTTTGGGCGGAGATAGAAAAAAAGGAAAGGTTGAAAACAGGTAGGACTCAAATGGGACTGGGGGTTCTTCTATGTTTCTTGCTAGATTGGGTTGGGAATTTACAAAAAATTTTTTTGAACCCTTTTTGGGGAAAAGGCAAAAATGGGCTGAGAAAGGCTTTTGCCTTGTGCTGAAAAAGTGGATTAATGAACTTTACTTTTTTTCCCATTCCCCTTCACAAAATCCCATGTTTTGTTTTTGAATGTCCCCGCACTTTCGAAATTTTCCTGATTTTGGGTAAATTTTTCCCTTTTTTTGCTCGTAGCACAGATGTTTAAAGATAAATTTTTTAAAAATTTAATTTTTGAAAAATTAAAAAGGCCATTTTGCTAAAACTTCGAATCTATTCGGTTTTTTTAATAGATTTTTTTTTTTGGAAAATAGTGTGTATGGGGGACTGGAAAGTTTTTTCTTTAATCTTTACTCTTTTAAATGGAAAATTGGGTTTTCATAAAATATTAAAAAAATTTCTCTGGAATTATCAAATTTTTCATTGACATCCCTCCCACCATGTCACCCTTCCCACCTGTATTTTATAAATCTGACTTAATAAAACAAACAGCCTTATTATAAAACCTCTTTTTTTTATGGGAAATTTAGGGCATTGGTGATCCAAAACCAAAAAGGGAAACTTTGAAAAGAAAAAAAAAAAAATTGGGGAAAATGTCCCAAATTAAATTTAAGAAAAAATTAAATTTTGCCACTTGCCTAAAAATTTGGGGGGAATTTTTGTCCAATATTGGGCAAAAAGGAAAACTTTATGTACTTTTTTATTTTGTTGGCTTGGTGACCGGGTTTAAAAAATAAGTGTTTAATTAAATAGGTTTATAAAAACGCTCACTTTTTCATCGCATTTTTGGGAAGGGTTTTTTTAAATCCCCCATAAGTAACAGGCCCAAAAATTGCCTTTAAGGTTTTTGAATTTCCCTATTCCTCAAAAGATCTTAAGAATTTTGCCAAAAATTTGCATTTTTGTCGTACATCTCCTATTATGAATTTTTTCTCTCCCGTTACTTTCCCAAAAAAGGTTCAAAGTGTGGTAAACTTTAAAAAAAATGGTTTTTTTTTGAAATTACCGTGAAAATTTATGTAGGTATTCCCCAACCCCCCCCCCCCTAGTCCCCTGTTCTTAAAAAGCATGGTACTTTTTGAGGTTTTATATAGTGGCGAAATAAATAAACTTTTAAACATTTCAACCCAAATCCATCCCCTCAAATTTGTTACAATCACTCTAACACTGATTTTTGAAAAGTTTCAAAATGAAAAAGTACAAATACTGAATTTAAAGGGCAGTATTTTTTAACTTTTAGATAAAATTTCAATTTTTCCTTAAATCTTCCCCCAAAATAATATTCAAAATTCAGGGTTTTTTTCAAAACATTGGCGTAAAGGGAATTGTCCTGAATTTAAACTATTTCTTTCATTTAAAAGGGTTGTAAGGAAAAAACCTTGATTACGCTTAATTTAAAAATTGGTTTAAAACTAGGTAATTTATACACCTAGAAAGAAAAAAAGGAAAAAGTTTGACTTCCCTAATGTACGGTATCTAACTTTATGGTTTCCCTTATCGTTTTTTCGGTCTTTGGGGGGATGGTTTTTTCTTGGTTTTCCCCTTTTTGCTGCGATGGGGCCCGCGGGGTTTTCGCCCCCACCTTTGGGGCGTCAAAGCACAATTTTCCCAGCAGCACAGGGTTTTTCCTTTCCCCCCCCTTTCACTGTTTCCCCGGGCCAACGCCGCTAGCAGAAAGACGCAGCACCCCCACAGGCATGCCCCGCGCGAGGGCCACACTACACAAACCCACACAGCCCGCAACATTTGGCAGACCCGGGGCGAGCAACCCCCTCGCTTTCCCCCCCCTGCCCGCACCCCCCCCCACCAGTCCCCCTGAGTGGGCCCCCGGACCAGCAAACCATCGCCAGTCCCCCCAAAGGCTGCCCGCACTACGCCAACCCCCCTCGGCTGATCGGGTTGCGTACCCGGTTTTCTCCTTGACGCCCAAACTCGTGTTTCCTTTAAGTAGGTTTTTACCCTCCTTCTACTTTTTTTTTCAAGGGTAGTTTTTCCTTTTTTATATTTTTTGGGATGCCATACACAGATCTTCATTGATTAAAATTCTGGTCCCTCGAGTTTGGCAGAGTTTCTCAGCACAGGGCCCCCTCGATCGCAGAACCTTTTTAAAAAGAGCAATAATGGGTCGGGGGCGATGGTCGTTTCGCTGCCCCCCCCGATCGCCCGTTCAAGTTCAAAAAACCTGGGGAACTTTGATTTAAACTTCAAATAGTTTGGGCCCCCTACGGCAGTTTGCTCCCAAAGTCTCTTTGTGGGGCTCTTTCTCCCCCAGTAATGTGCAGGTTTTTTCCGAAAGGCCTTTTAATCTTCTTTGGGAGTTTTCCGTTCCTCTAAATCTTTTATTTAAAAATTAAAACTTTTCATCTGGGAAAATTTCTGTCACTCCCCTTTTTTTTCCCGGTTTTACTCTCTTCTCTCTTTGCATTTGGGTTCACTTCATGTTTTTTAAAACTGAAACCCCACTTTGATTTAAATCCAAAAATTTTCTTTTAAAGGGCATTCAAAAAGTTGTCCCCGAAAGAAATGAAATCTTTTCACTTTAACCCGTAAAAATTAAAGGGAATAAAGGTATACAAGGGGGATTTTCCCAGTGTCTAAAATGTATACCCTATGGGGTAATTAAATTTGAACTATGATATAACCCCTTTTCATTATCCCCCTTTCCCAAAGGGGATTAACATATTTCTTTTTCAATACCCTTTAATAGGGGTAATATCCAAGGCAGAAAAATACCCTCTAAAGGGGAAATTTTTGAATGATATTACCCTTTTGTACTCTAATTTCCCTTATCCCCCTTGGGAGGTTACCTTATAGGATAAAAGAGGAAATTTAGGTTTTTTAAAGTTTTATTAACCCGGGTACAAAGGGATTTCCCAAAAATAAAAAAAACTAGAAATTTTTCTACAAAGTTACATACCCTACATGCATAAGGGAGTATGGTCGGGGGAAAAAACCCCTGGTCATTGCCAAAGGGAGTGACTTCGACAAACCCTATTATATTTTTAATTTTATAAAATATATTAAAATATATATTATATATTTTATTTTAGATATATATAAAATATTTTATAATATATATATTATTTAATAGTAATTATATTAATATTAAATATATATTAATTTCCTCACAGGGTTTTACCCAAAATTATTTAAATATTTTATTATAATAAATTTTTATAATAATTATGAAATTTATTAAATATTAAAATTTATTTAATATAGGGATAAAAAATATTTGATTATATTAAATTTAAAAATAAAAAAAAAATTTTAATTTAATAATACTATAAAAATTTTAAAAATTTATTGCCCAAAGGGGCTTGCAAGGGTTTAAAATTATATAATATATATATATAAATTTTTTATATATATATATAAAATTAATTATATATATATATATATATAATATATAATATTATATATATATTTTTTATATAATTAAAAAATTTTTATATATGAGCCTTGACAAGTTTGAGGCAAAAATGGGTGGCTATTACCCCTTCTTATTTAGGAAGAAATAGGGAGGAAGGATCTGCCTGTTCATCGTGACGGAGGAAGCGGTCGGGGGGGCTTTTGGAAAACAAGCCATCTTAGGGGGTAAAACCATCTTAGCGCTATTGGACATTTTGGAGCAAATTTCGCTTTGCCCAAGCAGTGCCGCGAGGGAGTAAGGCAGGGGTTTGGGGTCTCTTAGCCCCAATTTTTTTCCTTCCCTAACAACAATGGTTTTTTATTTTGGTTATATTTATATATTTTTTGACTGTATTATATATAGGCTTAAATACACTATGTGTAAAATATATATATTATATATATAAAAAAATTATATAAAATATAAGGTGGGTATATATAACTATATAATAGGGGGGGGCTGGGGGAAAAATAGATTTGTGCGGGAAAAGGTTTGCAGATTAAATTTTAAAAAATATCAAAAAACCCAGAAAAAAAATGTCGTTATTCACGAAATATCACTCTGGCTATGTATGTTGGGAGGATGAAAGGGGGAAAGGAAAAGGGGGGGAGAAAAAATAAAATAAAAAAAAAAGGAACAAAAAGAGGAGGAGAGAGAAAAAAGAGAGAGAGAGAAAGGGGAAGGAGAGGAGGAGAGAGAGAAGAGAGAGAAAGGGGGAGAGAGAGAGAGAGAGGGGGAGAGAAAGAGAGCTAACTCCCTCGGCGTGTAAACCGCCTGTGACTGTACAGAAATACATTTGGCAACTCAAAGGGGAAGGAAAAGGAGGGGGAAAAAATAAAAGAAGAAAAAAAAAGGGGAGAGAGAGAAGAGAGAGGAGAGGAGAGAGAGAGAGAGAGAGAAGAGAGAGAGAGAGGGGAGGGGGGAGAAGAGGAGAGAGGAGAGAGAAGGGGAAAGAGAAGGGGGAGAGAGAAGGAAAGAGAGAAGAGAGAGAGAGAGGGGAAGGGGAGGAAGGGGGAGAGAGAGAGAGAAAAGGAGAGAGAAGGGGAAGAGGAGAGGAGAGACGGGAAGGGGAAGAGAGAAAAAGGGGGGGGGGGAAAAAACTTAAAGGGAAAAAGGGGGAAAGGCGGGGGAGGGGGAGAAGAGAAGGGGGGGGAAAAGAGGAAAAGACGGGGGGCCCGAAAATTTTTTTATTTTTAAAATTTTTTTTTGGGGGGGGGCCGGGGGGGGGGGAAATACAAAAGGGGGCCCGGGGGGGGGGGGGGGGGGGCCCCCCTTTAGCCCCCCCTAAGAGGGGGGGTTTTTTAGTGTTTAAAAGGGGGCCCCCCCCCTTCCCGGGGGGGAAAAAATGCCCAAACCCCCGGTCCTTGGGCCCAGGGGGGTTTTAACCCCGTCCCCCCGTTGGGAAAACCAGTTCCCTTTTATCTCAAAGCGGCAGACCTCGCGCGCACCTTGCTTTTAGTTGACGGGAAATGTTTTTTGAATATTTTCTGTCGTCCACGTAATAAACCGCTAAAGGATTTTTGATTATACCCGCAAAATCGTGTAAAGGGATTATGAAAAATTTTTTTATAATGTAAAAATTTCAACAAGAAAAAAAAATTAAAAAAGAGGGAAAATTTGGGATCCAAAAAAAAAACTTAAAAAATTATTAATATCCGCTACATTTTCTCGCCACATGAATTTGGTCGAGAAAACCTAAGTTTTAATATCATTTAAAAAATTGTAGTACTAATACTCATGTGACCTTATCGTAAGAAGACCGTTAAATAAAGGGAACAAATTTTTTTTGAGTTAGGTCTGACATTGTTAAAGAAATTTTTGGGTGCTGAATCCAAAACTGATCTCAGTTTTTCTCTATCCTCAGTTTTTGAACTGTGGGATTTCTTTTTCAAAAAAAATATGAAAAATACTGTACATAACATAACAGGGGGCTTATTTTAAAAAAGTTGCAAATGTTACATACAATGAAAAATGAAAGAAATGGGATGAATGAATGTTTATTTAACATTACAATGTTTTTAGAAAGGAAAGGCTATAATTTGTGAAGGTTAAGGAAAAAATTTACGTTTGTACTTTGTCTAGAGTTTCAATTTAGGACTTTTCCGTTTGATCTCCAACAATAGCCCGCCTATATGAAAAACCCATCTACCCGGGGAACGTTCTTCCATAACCCTTTCAAATTTTTGGTGAAATCTTTCACCTTGCTCTCGCTAGCGCCAAGTTTTTTCCGGAAAGTTTGGAAAGATGGCTATGCAAAAAAGTACTTTAATATCTTTTGGCAACCAGCCTTTTAGCTCTCCAAAGTTTCTGAAAAATTTCTGGTAATTACTTGCACGGTATTTCAAAAAAGTTCTTGACGACGTCTTTGAATGATAGCCAACATTTTTTAAAGGTCGGGTTATTTACCTTTGAAATGTTCATCTTTGAGAGCTGTCAAATTTTTTTGGACCCCAAAAACCCCCCGGCCTTGTTTTTTTTCAATTGACAGTCCAGGAAATCCCAAAGGATGTTTTAAAAACAGTCGCCACTTTGCAATGTTTTTACAAATTGTTTCATGAACCTATTTTATGTGCAGATGGAAAATTTTTTTCTTCCTGTCAACAAGGGTCATGTAAATGTTGGATCTCCAGGTTTAAGGAAACAGATCTCGGGGCCAATTCTCTGAACCCAATGCTTCTCTCCCAGTTGATCCCCATACAGAGGGGAAAGGGGGAAAAAACTTTTGTATCCCGTTGTTGACCAAAAAAGGAAGGACACCATTTTTTAAAGGGCAACAAGATGATCCAAATTTTATTTGTCATATTTTCAATAATCAATGAATCCTTTTCATCTCCATATTCTTCAGAAAAACAGACCGAAGCCCAATGGGACTGCGCAAAAAAATTTCCATTTTGGGAGAAAAGGGCCACACTTTTAAGCCCGCTTTGAGCTATCAAAAAACAATCGCCCTTCATTTGGGTTGTAGATTGAAAGCCCCAATTCCTTCAGTAAACCCGGAATGTTAGGCAAAACCACAAAAACCGTGGGACTTCGAAATACTGCAAAAGTATTCCTGGTTCGAAAAATGTCCTTCACTCCTTTTTCAAGTTTTTTTTTTCCCCGTTCAGGGGGCTTGAGCTATATTTTGAAGCTTTTTGGAAGGGCCCCCAAAACACGTGCTAAATCATTCAATTGTCTTTGATAAATCCCCTACGAACTGAATCCTCGTGAATGTCCCAAAAACTGCATCATTTTCTGCCCTGCGTTCTTCAAAATCATCAGATCTTTTAGAGGGGGTGTTGTTCGAAAACTGGCACTGGAATTTCATGAAGAGGCATTGGTCTTTAGCGCGGTAGATTAGGATATTCTTTTTCTTTTATTTTTCTTTTTTAAAAAAACCCGTGTTTTCACTAAACAAAAATAAACAGTCTGTGGAATGATCTTTTTTTTTCTCCCAAACCCTGGGGATAAAACCCCAAAAGCCAACTTTTTCACTGTTCCTTTGGGCCCTCCCAATCCTTGACCGCTGCTTGCACACTTTTTGAGGGGCCCCAAAAAGCTTTTCTTGATCACCCGGGTTTTACTTTAAATATGCGAAATATGCTTATTTTTACAAATACGCTGACTTGCCCTCTGACTTGGAATGTAAACACCACAATTTTACAGAAGGTCAGGGGTTTAGGATTTCGACGAACGTAGCGGAGCAGCCTGACTGAAACAAAGAATTATCCTATGTAAATAAAACATAAACTGGAAAAGTTAAAGCTTTGAAAACAAAAAAACACAGCAAAAAAAACGAAATGGGAAATTTCCCAAAGGGTATGTTGTTCCCAAGGGTTTTTAAGAGAAAAGCCAAAAACACAATCCTCCTAATTCCTACTATCCTAGCTTTCGGTTTGCAGATATTGATAGTACTGCCCTATTGAGGGGCTGGCACACACCTCTCCCCGCACTGTCTAAAATTTGAAACTGGCACAAAAAAAGGGTTGCCACATGCTCTCGATGATTTAAAATGTAATCGGGCTGGAAAGTTTTACAAAACAGCTAAAACAAGTAAAATTTTGCTTATCTGGAGGGTAAGTTGTGGAAAAAAAACTTGAGTGTTTAAAAAAAAAATGTACAGTTTTAAACCCGAAAGGCCAAATTTTATTTTAAATAACCCAAAAAAATTAAAAATTCAAAAAAAATTTTTTTTTTAAAATTGTTCCCCAGTGTAATAAATGATTTTCAACGCCCTTTTGGAAAACTTTTCGGTTCCCAAGTACCCTCCCCCGAGAAAAAATTTCTTGTTTTTTTAAAAAATTATTTATATCTCGAAATGAAAATTTTTGTATTCCCCTTTTTTTTTGGGCATTTATGTTCAGTGTTACAATGGGGTTTAAATTTGAAAAAAGAGTTACTTTTGCATGTAAATTCCCTTCCCACTTTATAAGTTCCCAAAGAAATTTTTTGGACTAAGTTTAATAAAGGGTAAAAAAAATGTTTTTTAAAATACCCCTTCTTTTGGGACTGAGGGGGGGTTTTGGGGGAAGTTTACGGGTTTTTTTAGTGGGAAATTATACCTTTTTCCCCCAGTTAAAACCCCCTTCTATACCCTGCTTGTTTACAGTTTAATTGTTTCAGGGAATAGTTCGATTTGTAGTCTTTTTGTTTGGGGTTTTGGGAGTTCCCCGGGTGGGTTTTTAAAGTTTTTGGCGGGAAACCTTTCTTGATGAAATAAAGGGAAAAGGCACTTAAAACCTTTATTCCCAGCAAATGTTAAAGGGACTTGGAGGGTCAAAAGATTGTTAGGTAATCAGCGGATTTGAAAAAAAAAACGTTTTCCCACGCCACGACTCCCCAACGATTTTTAATTCGAGATTATATATAAAATTTTAATATATTTTAATATAATTATATATTAAAAAAAATTTTGGAGAGAGAAGGGGAGAGAGGAGAGAGAGGAGATAAAAGGAGAGAGAGAAAAAGGAGAGAGAGATTGAGAAGAGAGGAGAGAGAGAGAGGAGAAGAGAGAGAGAGGAACGGAAGAGAGAGAAAGAGAGAGGAGAGAGGGGAGAGAGAAAAAATCCAATGTTTCTATATATTTTAAAATGTTATAAATGTAAAAAATTCATCATTCAAGTCTGCCCAACTTTAAATTTTTCCCCAATCCCCTTTCCATGATCATTTCTTATTCTTATCTTTATATTCGGGGTGGTGGGGATCCCATAGTATTGGTTTGGTGGGTTTACACGAAATTTAAAAAGGGAAAGCCCCAAACCCCGTTTTTCCCCCAATGGCAACGCAGAAAGGATCGTTCGAAACAGTAGAGAATGCCTTTAAAAGGGGTGATGCCCCGCACTTTTTCCCCGGGGCCCCCCCCCCGGAAACGTCCCCCACTCCCCGTGCTCGAAGCGGGTTTCGGGGGTTTTGCCAGTCCAAACGGGGGCCCATGTCGAACATAAAATGAAAAAACATGGCCGAAATTAAATTTTTCGAAAAATGCCTAAAAACCATGATTCCGTACCGTGTGGCCGAGCCTTTAGACTTTTTCAAAAAATACTGTATACTGGACCTTTTACGGGCGTTTCCACCCCAAAACCCCCCAGGGACTAGTGGGGGCTGATCGGTATGGTAAAATGGGGTTTTAAAACATCCCCCCCTACCCCTTTCCCTTAGGGAAAACAGTATAAAGGAAAAACTGATCTTCGAAAAATGTTTGTTCTAAAATTTAAATCAAATAAAAACATTTAAAAAAACAACTAAAAAAAATTTTGCCAGTATGAGACAAAAAGAAATATGCTTTCATTTAAAACCTTTTCCCCAAATTTAATATTTTTTTGAAAAACCCCTTTTAAAAATGGAGGATATCAATAGAAGGGGAAATTTTCATTAGCTTTCCATTGATGTTTTTTCTTTTTTCAAAAAAGATAAATTTAGCACCATGCAAAATTAGGTTAACCCAAAAATAAAAAAAACGTCATAATCGGATCGGCAAGGAAAAAAAAAAGTGTTCCTTTAAATACATTAGACTATTTTATCAGAAAAAAATGATACCGGGTTATTTTCGTAAATGTTTGTTTTAAAAATTTTATCAAAAAAAAAAACATTTAAAAAACACACTAAAAAAAATCCCTTTATGGGGACTGAAGAAACTATGCAAAATTTTTAAAATATTCATTTAAAAACTCTTCCCCTCTAATTTTTTGAGAGAAATTTTTTTAAAACAGGGAAAGGATATCAATAAAAGGGGACTTTTTTTAGCTTTCTATTGATAATTTCTTTTTTTTGAAAAAATAAAATTTAGCATATGCTTTAAAATGTGGGGTTAAAAGAAAATAAAAAAAACATTCATCGGGTATTTTTTTTAAATTGGTTTTATTTATTTGGGATAAAAAAAATTTATTTATTTTTTCCCCAAAGAGGACTCTAATGAGATGTCTGGGGTTTTAAAAGGTATATCAAGGGTGATTATCATATAAATTAAAATAAAAGGGGGGAGTGTAGTGTACTTATACTAATCTTTAAACCTCTTAGTGGAAATTTAATTTGAAAAAATGATTTAAAGGTGGTCAAAATTTTGGGGGGGAAGAAAAAATGGAGCTTTTAACCCTTGTGGGGCGCTGGGGGGTTTAAGCATGACAAAAAAAAAATTTTTTAATTTATTTTATATAAAATTTTAAAAGTAATTTTTTTTTCCCATAAATTTAAAAAATTTTTGAAAGTAAAAATAATATATAAATTTTTCCCACCCCCCAAAGGGTTTCCCTTTTTTTTTCCCAATTTTATCCCAAAAGAAAATTTTACATAATTGTTTTGCGGATTTGCGGACTTGGGTTTTTGGGGAAAAGAAAAGGATTGGAGTTTAGGGATTGGTTTGCGGAAAGTTATTTCATTTGCGGTGCCCACCTCTGGTGTGTGTGTGTGTGGGGGGTTGTGTGTGTGTGTTGGGGGGGGGGTGTGGGGGTTTGGTGTGTGGTGGTGGGGTGTTTTGTGTGTGTGTTGTGTGTGTGGGGTGGGGTGTGTTTGTGTTTGTTGTTTTTTGAAATTTGTTTTTTTATTATTAAATTTTGTTGTTTAATAAGGGCCTAAAGAAAAAATACACCCCTTGGGGGGTTTTCCATTGCCCAAAAAAATTGGAAAACCTTTTTCCGGAAAAAATGGGGGGGTGTTGGAAAAAGGTGGGGAAGGGTTTGGTTTTTTGCCCCCATTCCCAAAACAAAATTTTCCGTAAAAAATAGTTTTGTTATCCCAAAAAAGGGCGATGGGAAAAATTCGGTGGGGCTTTTGGCCTTCCCCCCCGGGAAAATTTTTGGGCCCAAAAATAGTCGCAAATCCGGGTAAAAACCATACCGGTTCCTTTTGTTTTACAATAATCCCCCTTTAAAAAGGCCCTTTTCCCTTCCCAGGGGGGTTTTAAATTTTTCCCTTTCACCCATGTAAAATTTTTAGTCACCGGGTTTTCTAAAAAAGGTAATTTTTTGAATTAAATTTTGAAAAATTTCCACCCGGGAATTGGTTTTGGTTTTTTGTTTTTAAAAAATTGTTGATAATTTCCCTTCCATTTTTTT
This sequence comes from Chionoecetes opilio, assembly GCA_016584305.1. Taxonomy (NCBI): domain Eukaryota; kingdom Metazoa; phylum Arthropoda; class Malacostraca; order Decapoda; family Majidae; genus Chionoecetes; species Chionoecetes opilio. Next base: position 68,590 of record JACEEZ010021145.1, on the reverse strand, counting down.
GGTTTTTTCCTTAAACATAAAAAAAAGGGCCCCCAAAATTTTAAAACCAAACGGTTTTTTTTTTAACCAAAAAAAAAAATAATAAAAAAAAAAACCCCTTTTAAGGGTTTTAAAAAATTAGAGAAAATGAATTTTTTCCCTGATTTTGGGTTTTTATTCCTGAAAAACCAACCCCAAAAGGGGCCCCCAAATTTTTTAAAACCCAACTTAAAAAGAACTTTTTTTAATTTAAAAAAATAAAAGAAAAACAACACGGGAATTTTTAAAAAAATTAGGGCCCTATAAAATTTTTTAGGGCCCTGGGGGGAAAAAAAGGAAAACAACCCCACCCACCAAAATTTTTTAAAAGAATTAAAAAAAAATATTAAATTTGAAAAAATCAAAAAAATTGGAAAACCCCCCTAATTTCCAAAAAAAAGGGGGCCCTTCCAGGTAATTGGCCTTTTTTTGGGGGGCCAAGGGAAAAAACCCCAAAAAATTTTAAAATTTCCAAAATTTAAAAAAATAATTAATTTAAATTTTTGAGATAAACCCCTCTTTTCAACCAAATTTCGTTCAGAAATTTTTCGCCCTGCAACACATTAAATTTTTTTCAAAAAAACTTTTACCCTTTCCAAAATTTAAAAACCTGAAGGTTTGGGTTTTTTAGCGGCATCCCCCCCCCCCCCCCCCCCCCCCCCCCCCCAACCCCCCCCCCCCTCCCCAAAAAAAAAAACCCCCCCCCCCCAACCCCCCCCCCCCAGCCCCCCCCCCCCCCCCCCCCCCCCCCCCCCCCCCTTTCCCCGCGCCCCTTCCTACGGGAAACGATATTTGAACCCCCTCACAATCCACTTTCCCTTAACCAAAAAAGATAGCAGCTCCCAAAAATTTTATTTTTGTGGAAAATTCTTTTTGGGTTGAAGAATAATTGGGTTTGATGACCCTTATTTAAAGGCAGCAGGGGGGTTTTTGCAGGGGAAAATTGAAATATTAAGGGGGGCAAGAAGAGGAAGCAAAACAGCGGGAAGTTTTTTTTCTCGGGGGTTTAAATTTACCCTTTTTTGTGGGCCCCCAGCTGGCAAAATAAGTGTGTTTTCACCCCCCAAAGTTTGGGGTTTGTAGTCCTAGGGTAGCTTGAAATAGATTTTTACGTTTACTGACTTTCACCGTGCGTCTCCGGGTGCACTTGTGCGCAAATGGGGTTATTTAAACGCAGCTTTTGCCGGGATCCCTCAGTTTACAGATTTAACGGGCATTTTAGATTTTCCAGTATTGGGCCATTTTTTGGGGAGATAAGAAAATTCCCAACTGTTGTTTTGGGCATTTTTGAGGGGAGGTTTTATTGTTTTGGGGGGGGGCTAAGGAAAAACATGGGGAAAATTTCGGACTTTCGGCAAAATTCGCCCCCGGGGCCTCCCCAAAAAATTAAAGAATAAAATTAAAAAAAGAGGGTTTTTCCTGGTATGTAAAAGAAAAAAGGAAATTTCCCAAAATAAATTTAAAAGGTCGCGTTCCCAGCCCAAACAAAAATGTGAGAACTCCCCTTTTTCCTAGGGAGCGGTTTTCCCCTCGGGGGGACGTATTTTCCCGGGGGGGGGGAGGTGGGGGAGCATAAAGAGACTTGCTGGGATAAGCAAAGACTCGGCGCCTGAGGCAGCCCGGGGGCCCTTTTTCCCATTTTTATGCGAGTATGGGGTTTTCCCAAAGTAAAAGACATTTGGGTTTGGTAGCCCAAAAATTCCCAAGGTTTTTTCTTGAAAATCCCGCATTGTGTTTCCCCACGCAAAAATAAATAGGTAAAAAGGAAAATTTTCCCCTCCCCCAAACCGTAAACATAACGAAACCCAAAACCTTACGGGGTAGGAGTAAAGCCCGCATCTTTTCCAAAAAAAACGGGAAAATATGTAGCCCAGAAGAAAAAGGGGAGGGCCTTTTAAAAACACACAGGGCGGGGGGGCCCTGGGTCCCTGAGCCGGGGGCGAGGGGCCCTTTTTTCGGGAAACCTTTTTTTTTGAGGAAGAAGGGCCCCCGCGCCTCTTGCCAACGGTGGGGGGAAAAGGGTGGGGGGAAGGACCTCAAGTCCCCCTCAAAATCCATGGAAACCCCTGGGTCCCCGGGGTGGTTTGGAACCCCCCCTTTGGGGCCGGGGCGGAAAGCCTTTAATACAGAGGGCCCCGGGGACGAGAAGGGGTTTAAAAAACCCACTGCCCAGTATGTGTACTATTGTGTAGGTCCCCTAAAACGTTAAACGCAAAAGGGGCTGGCGATGGTTGTGAGGGGGGACAAGCGGGAACACTTTGGGCCCCAATTTAGGCTGGCGCCCCGGAAAAACTTTGGAATGGGTGATTTTTTGGGACAGGGTATGAAACCTGGCCTCACCCCCTCCCCATTGGCACTGGGTTTTTCCCCTTGTTCTTTGGGTTTCCTTTGGGGGCCCTCACGTTTGGCCCATCTAAATTTTCGCTCCCTCCCCAAATTATTTTGCCCTTGTCTGACGGAAAATGGGAAAAAGGGTTGTTTACAGGTGAGGACAGGCGAAAAGGGGGGCTTTGTTTGGACGAGGCGGGGGACGGGGGGGCTTTTTACATTTTATGGAGCGCGGTGGCCCAAGGGGGGCCCAGTGTGACGACGAGGAAGGGGGACGGGGTGCCCCCAAAAAGGCCCCGCGAAGACCTAAAAAACCGCATGTTAAAATAAAAAAGCGTGAGCACCCTAGCTCCCTTATATTTAAAACAGTGCTTTTTAAGGGGGGTAGGGGTTTTTAGATGAAAGGGAAAACGCGAGTGAGAAACGGATGAAAGTGGGGCCCGGGCGCAGGCCTTTTTGAATTTTATCTCCCTGTTTTATTCTGTAAAAAAAGTAAATTGGGTTTATCGCCCCGTCTATTGTTTGCCCCTGTTTTCTCCTGGGTTTGGGATATTTGTGTGGAAATTTTTCCACCAACCACCCTTAAATAATTGTAGAGGGGGTTTTTTTTTCCCCCCCCCCCCCCCTTTGTGAGGGAGGTATTGCCCCGTTAATCAAAAAAAGGGTGGTGGGGAGGGATATTTAAAAGGTTTAAATGGAAATTTTTTTTTTTTTTTTTTTTTTTTTGGGTTTTTAAATTAAAGGGAAAATTTAAGTAAATGAAAAAGTACTGGGATTTTATAAAAAAACCTTTCCCCGTAGTATTCCCCATTTGCTTTTTAAAAATAATTAGCATCGGGGTTTAAAAGGGGGCCCTTGGTCTTTGGCCCCGCCCCCCTTTTAGTTTCGATAGCACAAAATTTTGTATACGGGGCGGGGTAGGGTGGGGGATCCCCCGCCCCCCGCCACAGAGTTTTATACACTCCAGCCCTCCATGAGAGTAACTTTCCTCTTTAATTTATTGTTTACTTTGAAAAGGGAATTTTGTATATAGACTTTTTGTGGGACATAGTGTTTAAAAAAACTGGGGACGGGGTTAAAAAATAAACCCAAAAGTGATTATATCCCCCCCCGCGCCCCAAGTTAGGGGTGTGATAACCCCGATCCCTGGGAAAAAAACCAAAAAACACTCCGCCCCGCCCTTCACCTGCGGCCTAAATCACCCCGGCGCCCCTTTGGGAATATAAGGGGAAAATTGCAGTTTTTTTGATAAGCCTAAAAACCCAATTAAACCCTTTGTATCCACGGAAAAAAGTATGTGTTAGTTAAATATTGGGGTTTTGTGTGGGGATGAGATAAACAATGGGTTTCAAGGGGAAAGATTTTAAAAATAATAAAATTTGTTTGTGACAAAAAATTTTCCACGACCGCCCCCCCCGTACAGGTGGAGGGGCGGGGGAACGAGGGCCAGGTGGAACGACGGGGCCCGTGGGTGTGCCACGAGGCCGCAAAAAAAACCTATAAAAAAAAGCAGGGTTCATCAATAGGGCGGGGAGCTATCCAAAGTCCCTTTATTTCATCAGGGAAAGGGCGGTTAGGGTTATAGATAGAAAGGGAAAACGCGAGTGAGTGGCGGGAAATGAAAGTGAGACCGGAAAAGGGCCCAACTTAAAATTTTTAAGGGGGTTTTTATTCTGTTAATATATTTTAAAATTTAAAGTTTATCGCCCCGGTTTTGATTGCCCCTGTGTTCTCCGGGGGCTTTTGTTTATTGGAGCTCAAAAACCTTTGGGTTTAGTTCATTTTTGGGTTTTGAAAAGTAAAAAGGGGTGAAAACGTTTTTTTGTCCCCCCGGAAAATCAAACCAAATTCCCACACACCTCTTTAAAACCAAAACATATCGAAAAAACGCCCCAAAAAAACGTGAACCCGTTACCCCTGAGACGTCAAAAATTCCCGGGCATGTAAGTCAAGCAGACGTCGACTTATGTTTGTTTTTACTCGAAAACTTTTTACTTAGGAGGACTTATCGATAAGTGGGACTTGGGTTACCCCTGCGGCGCACCCCAATCAAAAAACCTGTAAAAAAAACTTTTTAAAACTTTAAAGCGGGGGCCCGGGTAAAAACAGTTTTTTTTAAGCCGTGAAAAAAAATGCAAAAAGCCCCCGCCCAAGGCCAAGGAGGGGCTCTTCTGTAGAAGGAAAAAAACCAAAAAATCAGTTCGAGGGAGTGATGGGCAAAGGTTGGAAAAAATTTTTCCTACTCCAAAACCCGGCGCTGAAAAGACCAGGGTTTTTGGGGGGGTACCGGTTTTTCTATAAATATTTAAAGTTAGAAAGATTAATAGGGCCCATAAGAAAAATAGGGGAAAAAAATTAATCATAATTTTCCCCTCCCTTGGAAACAAAAAAAGACAAAATCAGGAAAAAAAGTAGTAAGGGCAGGTGACACTTTTTAATATTATAGTTTTGCATATACATTTGGGCCCTTTTTTCCCTTTTGTTGGGGGTTTAACCCGTCAGTCTTTCCCCGAAACCATTTTGCGTTCTTTGCCAAACAGGGAGGTAGATCAAACCCAAACCCAAACATTTGGGGGATACGCCGGGGGGGGCGTCGCCCCGCCCACCCTTTCGACCCACTTTCCCCAGGGTACCACGCGGAGTTTCCCCTGCAGGCTCCTTTCCCCTACCCCAAAAAGTCTGACAAAAAAACATCAACCCTTCCCCCAGGGAAAGAGCCCTTTTGGGCGCCCCCTTGGCCTCCTCCAGCCGGGTTTTCTTTACGCAAACCCCATGGGGGGATCGGTTTCAGGGGAGGGGTTTCCACTGGCCCCTTGGAGCCCCAAGTTGGCGCTGGGCGGAAATATGCAGGGAAAGGCCCTTTTCCCGGGCTCACGGGGCAATGCTGATTTGACACTTTAAACATTTCCCCCCCGATAAACCCCCTGATTTGCGGGAAAACAATTATTTCCAAAAAACATTGATTCGTCTTTCAAATCCCCTATTTTGTGTCCATGCCCCACCCAACCCCTAGAGTAAAAACAGGGATTTACCAAAACGATTTTAAGGGTCCGGGGTCTTTTTGGGCCGCCTGCCCCAGGGTTTCCCACAAAGCCCAAAAACTCCCGTGAACGAGTCCAAAAAACCGGGGGTATTCCCCCCTCCGCCGTAAGACTTCTTGGGGCGTGGACCCCCCTTCCCTTAGGGGGCTGCCCCTCCAAGGTATTTTAAAATTTCCAAGATCTCAAGTCCTCGCCCACGCATGAACAGACTACTGCTTTATCTAGAAAATCTCCAAAAAACCGGGAACCCTTTGGGCTTGAAACCAGGGGACCTCAAGGGCCAAAGGCTTTGCCTCCTGTGGCGGGGCCTTTGAGAGCCCCTCACCCGGGCCCCCAAAGGGGCTTTAGCCCAAAAATTACTGCATTTTCCCGGGAAAAAAAAGATTTAGTGATTTTTGGTGTTGCCAACGGAAGCTCCCCAATCACTTTGATCTAAAACCTTGTCCCAAACCCCGTCCATACAAACGCTGAAAAGGATGGGGGGGAAGGGGCGCCCCTTTCCTTTACCCTGTATTTACAGGAAAGGGAAGGGGGAAAACCCGCCCCCCACTTTACAGGGAACTCGTCCCAAAAAAGCCAGCTATCAAACCCAAAAGTCCCTTTCAGGGAAACCCTCGAAGCGCAGGGAAAATCCCAGAGTGGAAATCACGATGACTGAGTTTAAACGCCTTTTTGAGATAAAAATAGGGGCCAAAACATCCCCCGTCGAAATCCCGTCGGGTTCCACCCGGACACGGAAACGCTAGGATAGGTCCGGTTTTTGCCCTTTCCAAAGGGGTGAACCCAGGGTTTCTGAGGTTTCTGAGGGTTTACCAGTGGTGGAAACCGTGTCAGCAATAGATGGGCAAAAACAAATTTCCTGGTACGCTTGGGGGCAATTTTAATACCGCGGTAATTTTTGGCCCGTCCCGACGGTCCCCTTTTTCCCCCCCGAAGGGACGACAGGGCCCCCTTTTCCCTCAGGAGGAATGGTACCTGATTTTCCCCACGGCCGTCAGGGGCAGCATGCAAACCCGTGGGGTCTTGGCCTTAACCCCCCGCTTTGAGGAAGGTCCGCACTGATATTTCAAAAAAAACCAGCTGCCTTTTTCCCCCCCTCAAAAATTTGTACAGGCCTCTCTGAAATTCGTTTTAAGAGAGGGTGCGCTTTCGTCAATGGGAGGATCGGGACCCCTGCCGTAAACCCAGTGGTTTTGAAGCTGCTTTAGTTGGAGGGGGCCCCCGTGAACCCAAAGGGCCCCAAAAAGGACTCAGCCCAACGAGCCATCTTTTCCCATCCCCTGTCCGGGAAAAGAGGGCCCAAACTGGGGGTTTTGAAAAAGCATTTGCCCGGAAGGAACTTGGAAAAGGGGCTTCTTCAGGGGTCCCGGTTTTGGCGGGTCGGGGTCATTAGCGTTCAAATGACCCTCGAAATCCTCAAAGGGGCTCCTGACAAAAACTTCCCTTGTCTCTCCCCCGGAGGGTTTTTTAGTCCCGGGGTGACAGGGGCCCGGGGCTGGTTCCCGGGGTTTCCCAAACCAGCCTGGCAGGGGGCCTCTCCTCGGGTTTTCCCCAGCGTCTCCTTTGAGACAAAACCACGCCCTTTACCTCGGGCGTCCCCCCAAAACCCCTCCCTTGGCAGCCTGTAGGGGTTTCACGTTTTTAAGGATCCCACAGTTTACAGGGTCCCCCCGGGGCCAAACCCAAAAACCATCAAAACCCCATTTGGGATGGGCCCCCGCTACTCATGGCCCCCAAAGTCAAGGGCCTTTTAGTTTCTAAAAATGAAAAAAACAGTAGTTTTCCTTTTTGAGATTTTTTTGGAATTGAATGAAGGGTTAAATGAGCAAAAAAAACAAGTCGGGGATCGTTTCCCCAAAAAACTCAGGGATTTCCCGGGAAAAACCCCGCAGTTCTGGGGGGGAATCCTCCCAAAGAGTGGCTAAAGAGGTTTTTTTGGGGCGATCTTTCCTTTTCTACCCCCCCGGCATTACTATAAATGGTCCCGCGGTGGGAAACCCGGGGCCCCGATACCCCGAACCTGCAAATTTTCAAAACCCTTTGGACCCTTTCCCAAAATTCAGAAAACAAGAATTGGGTTTGGGGTTTCGGGGGGCCCGGGGCCATGGGGGCCAAAAAACATAAACTGTTTGCCATCCCCCTCACCCTGCCAGTAGTAAGGGAATGAAGTCGGCCCAAGACAAAGAGTGTGGTCCCGAGGAGGAAACTGGGCTAATACAGAGTCAAAATTTTTGGGGTAGAAAAAATCTCCCTTTTCTTCAGTTTTACGCAACTCGGTAGGAGCGTACACAGGGAAAAAGAGACATGAAACCCCGAGTGTGTTTATCCTCACCCGAAATTTTACGCCTCATCAAACCCGGGGTAACCTTCCAAAAAACTGGGGCGGCTGCAGTTTTCTTTTAGAAAGCCTATAGTACTCCCCCTTTCACGGTGACCATTTCTCCCTGCCGGGGCCCCGTAGTAGGTGTAACCCCCAAAAAGGGTAGTTCACCACGCCAGGTCTCCTCGGGCTCAGAGGGGTCCCCGATATTCCCCCCTCAGCCTATGAGCCGCTCGATAGGGGAGGGTAGTCGATGATGTCTGAAAAAGGCTCAGAAAAGTTCCCCGAGCCCACCGAAAAAAACCCCCCCGCAGGTTATCCCAGGATGATTTGACGGGCAGGCGCCGCCAGGGACGGCCCCCCGGGCCCCCCCCATAAGAAAAAGTTGGGGGTAGGGGGCCCTAACCCCTTTATTTTACCACTACAGCAGGGGCAGGGGTCAGAGTGAATCTGATACAAAAAAGGACATGTTTTTTTGCTTTGGGTTCAATTGATTGTTTTTTCAGGTTTGGGAAAGGGCTCAATTAATTCAAAATTTTCGCGGGGGGTCAAAAGTTATATTTTTCATGCCACATCATGAAAAAAATTCATATCAATGATAACGTAAACAGGGTTTAAAAGGTTAGCGGCTGTATTACATAGGCTGGATTGAGGGGTTTATTTTGAAAGTGATGGAGGTGAAAGGGGTGGGGGTAGTTATTATTAGCATTTGTAAATTTTTCAGGTGGGGGGAAAAAAGCCGTGAGGTGCCCTGAAAATTTCTGAAGAAAAGGCTGGTCATAATTTTTTTCTGAAAAACATGCATTAATGGGTTGGGGTAAAATTAAGGGTTTAAGTATTGGGAAATGGCAAAATTTTTATAGTATTAAAAAAACTAGCGGGTTGGGGGGGGGGGGGGGGGCAACCCGAAGGGCCCTGCCCCCTACCTTTAAAAAAAAAAATCGTTTTAATTTGGCCACCTTTTAAAAATTTTTAGAGTTTTTTGTATAGTGCTTATCTCCCTGTGTTTTTTAAAAAAGGAAAAAAATTTGCATGCCACACACAAAAAGGTCAATTTTTGGTGATGCACGGTTTTTTTTAGTTTTTTTTAGCCCGGGTTTCTTTTAAATATTTTTACAAAAAGGAAATACTTTTTTATACAAATACAAGCATGGAGTATTTTTGGCTAGATTAAATACGGGTTTTTTAACCCCTATCATTAGGGGTATCATTACTAACCCTTTGGAAGGGGTAACCCTTTTTCATTAAGTTTTTTCCCCTAAACCCTTTAAACTCTTTTAATTTGGTTTTGGGGAAACCCAAAAAAATAGAACATTTTCATATTTTAAGGGAAGGTTTTGGTTGGGTTTTGGGTGAATATATTGTATATAATTTTATTGGGAGGTGTTTATTGGGGATATGAAAAGGTGTTTTATGAAAATACTTCAAAAAATGCAATTTCCAAACAGAAGGGCCTCAGGGTAGGGGGGGTCAGTGAAACCACCCGATCCTTTTTTCAAGGGGGTACCTTATCGTCACTCAAACCCCCACATTAAAAAAACCCCAAGGAGGAGGGGTGAAAACGTATTGCTTTAAGGGGGGATTTTAAAGGGGGGCTTAGATGGAAAAAGGGAAAAAATTTCAAATTTCCCCCTGCCATTTTCTCCGCGCAGTTAGAACGGGAAATCTTCGGAAAATTTTTTGAAAAAGAAGCTAAGAAAAGGGCAGGGGGTAGGGGCAATTGCATTTTTGGGGGTTAAGTAAAAAAAGACACTTGAAACCCAATTCAAAAAACTTTTTTTTTTTGATTTTTTTATGTTGACAGTGGGAAAATTTTCAAGGGTTTTTGTACTCCGTCGGGGAATAAACCCTTTAAAGTTGTGCAGAAAGGGGGGTGCATGTTGGGGGGCATGCGGCACGGGGCAGGACGGTTTTGGGGGGTTGACATTGGAGGATCCCACGTCAGAAATAATCTCAGGGGCTCATCAAAAGGGGCTCTTTTTTGGGCCCTTACCCCCCAAAATTTTCCAAAAGGGGGGAAAAATTTACCCTTCTTTCGCCCCAGGTAAGCCTCCGACGAGATTACTTTATAAACTTTTTTTAGATGCACAAAATGCAGAAATTTTTGGGGGGGGTGAGCTACAAAGGGCCTTGCTCCCTATAGAGCTTTTATTGGGGAAAAAGATAATTGTTTTTCATAAAGAGTAAAGAATGGATTTATGTTTGCCCTTTTTCAAAAAATGTTTTAGGACAGGGGCTCAATAAGTTATAGAAAATTTAAAGACGTAACCTACCGACCAAACAGAAAAGCCGGAACCTTTTGGGGGAAAAAACAATCAGTACCGACGGGAGGGGAGCCAAGGGTACCTGGCCGATATTTATGAATATTTTGATGGAGGGGGCTAAGGGAACCGGGGGGCCTGGGCTTCCAAAGGGGCCAGGCACCAAAAACGCCCCCGGGACCTGGAAAACGGGGTTTAGGGGGTTTTTTGAGAGGGGTGAGTCGCTCTTCAAGTGATTATTTTAAAAAGAAATTGGGATAAATTTCCCAAAGAAAAATTTTGCATATTTTTTTTGTTTTTGTTTAAACCACTTAACCGCTTCCCCCACCCTTTCAAAGTTGGGTTAAAACACAGGGGGAGCATTTCCGAAAGAGATGAGTACACCAAAAAACATTTTGGCAACAGGCAGAGGGGCCCCTTTAAAAAAAGATTTATAAACCCCAATTTTTAAAAACCCCAAAAGGGTTTCCAAACCCAAAAAAACAATTTTTATGGTTTTATTTAAAATCATAGTTTGGTTTGGGCGGGGTTTAAGGGTGATGGACTGCGTAATTTTTCTTTAGAATAGGAAAGAATAGCATTTAAAAGGGAAAAAACAAGACGTAGGCAAAAGGGGTAGCTAGCAGGGCTGGTGATTTTTTAACCCTGTTTAAAAAATCGGGCTCTATATTCGTGTTAGGAAAAAAGGGGTTCTTTTTATCAACAAAACAGAAAAAGTTAGGAGTATATGAATTTTGTATTATATTAAAAATTTTTTTCTGTATATAAAAAAATTTCCCTTTTGTTAAACCCATGAATTTTCCAAAAGGCCTAAAAATTGACCCAAGGGCCTAGGGTAGCGGGCCGATTTTGGGCGTTAATTTCCCCATATAAAATTTAAAGGGAAATTTTTTTTACCAAAAATGGACGGGCGAAAAAATTAAATCATTTTGTGGAATAAGCTACTTAAAAACCAAAAAAAAAAAATTTCGGGTTCCCTTTTCTTCTTGCACACTAAAAAGTACCTTTAAATAAAGGGGGAAAAAATTACAGTTCATTTATTTTTTTAAAAAGGCTGCAAACGGCCCCAGTGGATTTTACGGGCCTTTCCCCCCAAAAGGATGGAAATTGTGGACTTTAGTGTTGCCTTTCGGTAAAGGGGCCTATTTATCATTTTTCTAGCGCCCCCCACTCAAAATCCAAAAAACCCTTCCTTCTCCTCCAGAAATTTTTTCCCGAGGTGAGCTTGTCAACTTTTAGTTAAAAAGTCCCGTGTTTAATGTTCCCAAATATCTTTAGTAGCAATTTATCTCCATAGTGTTTCCCTTTAGGGGAAATTTTGAACCCTTTTGGGGGAAAATTTAAAGAAAAATTTAAAACCCAAAAAAGTTTTTTTGCCAAAACTCACGGACGTATACTTTTAACAGGTTGGGGGGGGGGGGATTTTTTGGGGAAAAGGGGGGGAGTTGTTTGGGGGGGGGTGCCCTGCTAAGCCCGGCTCCCGGGGGGGTGAGTTCCCGGGGCCCACAGTCACAGGGCTTTGCCGGAAGGGCCCCCCCTTTTTTCTCAAAAATTTAAACCTTTTGTCTTTAAGGTTTTATGTCTTTCCCAAAATAAATTTTGTTATTAGGGGATTTTTTTTCCCCATTCTTAAAGCAGAGGTATTTTTTACACCTTTTTTTTAAGGGGGAAGTAAACCCGGGCCCAAAAACCTTTCCCCCTAGGTGAAAATTTTCCTGGGATATAATTTCTTACGATGTTTGGGGGTAGGGATGTTCCATCCAGACTTGTCATGGGGGGCATCCCTGTTTCCCTCATACCATGTCCTTTTGTGGGGCTAAAATTTAAGGAGAGCAAACTGCAGCCCGCCCCCTTTAAAAAAATAACCCCTCTTTCTACTAACAAGACATGCAATTTCATTTACACTTTTCGTCACTCCATTTTTTAAGGATGGGAAAATTGTAGGAAACTATTTCATGGTTCCCCATGGGAACTTTTTCCCTGTATCAATATTTGTTTCCAGAATATTTTTTTATAGTTAATTTGTAAAAGAAGTAATTTAGTAGGGGTTTTTTTGGGAAATTATTTTGAAAATAAAAAGATGAAAAAATTATATTTATTACTAAATTTTAAGGAAAGGATGAAAAAAAAACTGTAAAGGGGTTTGGCGGTAGGAAAAATGGGGTTTGGGGGTCTCCGATTTGGGGTTTTCGGTGACCCGGGGTTCAAACCCCTATGAGAACCTAAATCAAATTTAAACCTTTTCAGACCGTGGGGGGGGCGCGATTTTGCGTTTAAAAAAAGAAACGGTTGGGCCCCAAAACTTTTTAACCGGCCGGCCCCAATTCCGCGCAAAAAACATTTGTAAAAAATTCGCCAAAAAATCCCCGGATTTAAACGAAAGCGGTTCCCCCAAAAAAATTTTGCCCTAAAAAATCCAAGCGAGACCTATAAAAAAAAAACTAATTGTTTAAATCTCTCTTTAGGGGGGGATTTGAAATGATAAGGGCCTTTGGGCTCAGTTTTCCCCTCAGCAGGGAGCCTTGGGGGAGCGCGGACTGTCGTCCCTTTTAAAAAAAGTTTTTCCCGAGCCCGGGAAGCCCCTTTCTGGGAAGGGCCCAATCCGTCTTTCCCAAAATGTGTTTTAGTTTTTCCTCCCATTTTCTTCCAAAAAATACTGGCCATTTTGGAAAAATTTTAAAAAGGCAGCGTTGGGAATCCCCAAAAAAACCGTAAATTTTGGGGAAAATAAAAAAATAAAAAGTCGAATTTAGGAAGTTTTGAAAAGTGGTGGGGAAATAATTTTTTATTTTCTCTTTACTCAATGGGGTTTTTTTGGGGGTCGATAAAAAATTTTCCCCTATTTATTTGCATTTTTTTTAATTTTTTTTTTTTCATTAGGGGAGAAAATCTCTTGCAAAAAAAACCCATATATAATAATGCCCAAAAAAAAAAAAGGATATCGTGGGTGAAATTTTATAACAAAAAAAAATAATTGCCGCACAAATCAGGCCTTCCGCGGGGGGCCCCTTTTGGGGGAGTCCCAGGGGGTGTTGCAGTGGAAAGGGGAAACTTTTTTAAACTTTTGGTTTCGTGGAGGGTTAAAATAAATGTTCCCAAAACCCCTTTTTCTTTTCATAATAGGGTTTAATTTTTATTCAAAAACCTAGTCACAAAAAAAAAATTTATTTTTACGCCTTTTTTCCCCTAAAAAAACAGGCCTTTGTAAAAAAGGGGCGGGAAAAAAAATCAGCCCCCTGCCGCCGTGGCGCGGGAAAAATTGCTGATGGGGCGTCCTGAGAGCCCCAAAAAAGCACCCCAAAGCCCCCCCCCGGAAAGCTCACACCTTTTCCACACATTTATCGTGGGGTGTATTGGCAGAAAAGGGTGCTTTAAGGGTCCTGGGAAAAGGGGACAGTTTTTTGGGTGCAACCCCCAAAGGATTTCAAGTATTTTTCCCTTTTCGGAAAAAAAAAAAAAAAATCAAATTTCCCTAAAATTTTTCAAGTACTAATTATTTAAAAATTTTTGGCTTTTGCCTTAACAAGGGGGGGGGGGGCCCTGGGTGAAGTTTAAAGGGGTCCCTAAGCGTCGTTTTTAAAACGCTTTCAGGGGGGCGTTTTTGGGGGTCGGGGAATTTAAGATTTGATTTCGGATTATTTTAAAAAAAGGGTGAACTGTATTAAAAAATGAAACCCTATTTTTGATATACTCGAAAAAATAGTTAACATTTTGACTGCATTTTTAAAACAGGAATGAAAAAAATGGTTTTGGACGATTAAATTAAAAATTTTTTCGGGAAAACCGGGCGAGTGGCCTAAAAAAAATCCAAAAAGTGCCCCCCTTTAAATTACCCCTTCGATTGCGGGGGGGGCGGGGGGACACAGGGGGCGACATGAGGGCCCCTAACACAGGCGTCACTATAAAAAAAACCGCCTGCGCCAATACAGGCGAGGGCCAAAAACCCTCCCCGCCTTCAAGTGAACCTCTGGGGCCCCACCATCGGAAACCCACACCCCCCCAGGGCCGAGTCACCCCTACCTACAAGGGGGCTATGAGCATGCAACAAAAAAAAATAAAAAATAAAAAAAAAACCCAATAAAAAAGCGTTTAGGGTGTTTTTTGGTGCCAAAGTACGTAATTTTAATACTTGGTCTGTCCATTCAGGGGGGACGGGAGCCGGCCAGAAAGCTACCAAAGTTGATACGAATGATACCGATAACATCTCAAGAAGTAACTTGATGGATATTTAGTTTTAATCTATATATTCCTCGTGAAGACATTAACACTTGGCTGAACAGTAACTGAAAAGTTCAGACATATCAAGCCCCAGTGCATCAAAACTACTCGACACAGTATTGCAGCCCGAACCAGGGCGCCATACTTGTCATGAAAGATGTTTCTACCTGCAACATCATCAACGCCTCCCCCTACAGCTCATCATGCTGGTGTCCGTCTGGCAACCATATGTTCAGGTCATCTCCCATCCCAAGTCTATTGGTGGATGCTGGTGTCCTCCCATTAGATCTTCAACGCCAGTCCCTCCTGTTAAGATGTTGGTATCGCCTCCAACGCCTCCCTGACTTGCTTGCCGCTTGCTGTGTCTTGTGATTCAGGATCGCAACTTTACCATGGGCGAAGAAGCTTACCAAAGCCCCTTGGTTTCCGATTGACAGCTATTATGGAGACGCTATCCTTCCCTGCTTTACGGATCTGCCCGCATAAGCCTACGACAGTCGGTCCATGGCTTCTCCCAGAAGTGTCCTTTTGCAAAAGCCTTCCGCTCTCAAAAGGGTCTTTACCTCCTCAGGCTGAGCGTGCCCAGTTTTTAGTCCACTTTTGCACACATCAGAGTTCGGTCCCTGTCTTTACTGATGGTTCCAAATCAGACTAAGGAGTTGGATACGGTGTCGTATTCCCATCGTTTAACAAAGGCGTCAGCCTTCCAAGTGTTGCATCTGTTTTTACGGCTGAAATAAGTGCTATTTTATATGCTCTCATGATTATTTTTACCCTTCCGGATGTTTCTTTTACAATTTTTAGTGATTCTTGTAGTGCTCTTCAATCACTATGTAACTATGTTTAACTCTCCCCATCCGCTGGTCAATGCCATCCTGGAATGGCTTTATCTGTTCAAGAGGCGAGGCCGGACGGTCAGCTTTTGTTGGGTACCGGCACATGTAGGTGTGGCCGGTAATGAGGAAGCTGATGCCTTGGCAAAAGCTGCAACTAGAAGACCAGCTCTATCACATTTTGCAGTGCCGGCTACGGACCTGCGCTCGGCAATCCATAGATCAGTTCACAACAGTTGGCAGGAACGTTGGATTACTATAGGGCAAAATAAACTGCGCACCATCCGCCAAAGTATCGAGGACTGGAGCTACTGCGGTCTCTCCCGGAGATGGGAGACTGCCTTGGCACGATTGCGTATTGGTCACACTCTATATACTCATGGGTTCCTCATGGAGGGGGGCCACCCTCCTTACTGTGATGATTGTTTGGTCCCCTTAACTGTGCGGCACTTGCTGGTCGAGTGTCCCAGTCTTGAGGACCTACGTGTGCAATTTTTGTCCCGGTGTCGCGGGTCGGACGGTGCTTACCGTCTCTCCCTGGCATTGGGAGAGAGGTGTTTCTCTCCGGGACATGAAGTCCATACCTTTATTGAGAAGGCTGGCCTTCTCAACAAGTTATGATGTTTTTAATATTAACTTATTATTGTTTTTAATGTACTCTTGTTCTTTCTATGTATTTCGTTATTTTAAATATTTTTATTCAATCTTAAATTTTGTTTTTTAGCTTTACTTTTCATGTATCTTCTGTAAGCAGGCGTCAATAACCCCGCAGTTGCGGCGCCTTAAAACTATAATCAATCAATCAATCAATCCCCCTACAGCTAAGTATTTCGCATGAAATTTTTCCAAACTAGTTGGGACGGGGCTGTAGATGATTAAGGAGGCTGTTTGTAAGGATAGTAGTAGAATATAGGTATATAAGTAGGATAGAACGTAGTAATAGAATGAGACTCGTAAGCTTAAATCACGATCAACAATTTTCGCATAATCATTACAAGTTGTTGTTGCTCCTATGTGAGAAGGTTTCCACTGAAATGTGCAAAGTCGCCTTTGTGTGGGTCAGAGCTGTGGGATAGTTAGTTAAATAGCAAGTATAGCCTGGCAACCTGGTGCCGGCAGCATTATGCCTGGCAACCCCGTGTGGTAGCCGGCCGGCTAGGTGGAGTCAGTAGAGACACAGACGCTTTGGCTATTAAAGGCGCGCTTTCGTTCTCTCTCGATCGCTAATCTAGAATATACCTACAGGAGTAACTTGTGTTTCTGAAATCCCACTGGACTTAGACTGATCACGTTACACTCGAACATGGCGCAGTGAGTCACTAGAAATTCAGTGACGACTGTTTTGAGGGAAAAAAATATACGCCAGCCATTGTTTGCCTCAGTTTCGTTTCACCACGCTTACATTATCGGAAGTTCTGCTTCCCTGTGTAATCACGGCGCTCAGTTCTATAGTGCTACTTGCGTGTGTACAAGTGTCGGGTGTGCAGTGTCTGTGCTACGTTTTTATGTAGTACAGAGTCGCTACGCTTTGGGTTGGTCTGTCCTACCCCTGCTGGCCTCCTGGTCTATGGAGAGCCGGACGACAGGCCTCCTCTCGTCTGAACAGCCAACGGCGCACTGTCGTCCCGAGTCGACCTGGGCTGGAAACCCACCCAGCACGCATACTCGTGGCCGCCGCCCCTCTGTTCACGGCTACTCATTGTATTTTTCCCGACACACTCGCACATATTCTTCATATTGGTGACTAGTGTCGCTGTATTTTTCATGTACGTCCGATACGAGCTGTTGAAGCGTCGGATAAGTGCTTAAAAAATACTTTGTACACCATTTACCATGACAGGAACGAGAAAAAAGACGAAGTAGACAAATGTTTCACCCCCCCTCTCTCCAAGGCCGGAGGAGAGCGACATTTCACTTTCCCTCCTACCCGTAGATGCCATATCTCCACAGTCTCCCTCACGCCAGGTAGGTTTTTCCACCACTTCCACTATGGACCTGTCAGGTCTTATGCAGTGGATGGAAGCACAGAGACGTGAAGATGAACGGCAGAGGCGAGAGGAAGACAAACAGCGACGTGAAGAGGAACGGCAAAGGCGAGAGGAAGACAAACAGCGACGTGAGGAGGGGGCGAGTCGTTTTCAGACGCTCATCACGACCCTCTTACCACATGCGGCCCCACCCACGGCGTCACCCATAACGCTGACGCCGCCTGTGCAAGGAGCCACGGCCCCAACACATAACAGCCGCGCCCTAACACCCGCCCCACCCAAGGCTTCTGCTCAACCACCCCCAGTACTCCAACCTGACGTTTCTTATTAGACCTTCAGAGAATGGAGACGGAGATGGAGAGATTACGCCACGATGGTGGATCTTCCGAGCTTGTCACAGGAGAAACAGCTCATACAGCTACATATGTGCTTGTCCCTCGAAACGCAGCGAGTACTGGAACACACACTACAAGTGCCCCCAGACTCCACGTCTCCTGTAGAAGACGTACTTAACGTCCTGCAGGAGCACGTCAAGGCCCAGAGGAACGAGGCACTTCGTAGGCGGGAACTTTTCAGCTCAAGACAGATGGAAGGCGAATCGTTCGCTGCCTTCTATGTTCGCCTGAAGCGGGCATCTGAAGAAGTTGGCATCTGTAAGGGCAATTTTCAGGAGTGCGAGGAAACCCAGCTCAAGCAGGTAATCTTGATGGGCGTTCGAGACGAAGAACTCGTCCAACGCCTCATGACGCCTCATGCACTGCTGGATGTAGTGACGGAATGTCGGGCCTATGAGGCCGCCCGAAACACCACGTCAGCCCTGCGAGCCGCCCCCCCTACTGCTGTGAGATCCATGTCGCAGTACAAGAAGAAGAAGACGGCAGGTCATAAATCGAAAACTGGGGCCCGTGCCGTTACACCTCCGCCCAGCACACCGTGCAACAGCTGCGGAAAGCAGCACGCCCCGCACTCATGCCCAGCTGCCGAGTCCGTGTGCAGCTGCTGTGGACGAACGGGACATTGGTCCCACACTGTACGGTGCCCTGCTAAAAGCACCCAGTGCCGTTTGTGCGGTCGCCTCGGTCACTATGACAAGTGTTGCTCCCCGAGGAAACCTAAGGGTCAGCAACGACGACGCAAACAACGCCACGGCACCAGTATTTTCCGACCCTACTCCCCTGGCAGTCAGCCGCAAGACCATCAACAGCGTCCGAGCAACGTCAGACGCGTGGGCTCGACTCCCCGGTCCAGTACCAAGCATCTTCAGCCCATCAGCGTCACCGTCACCCACGGCATTTTGTCAGCACGTCTGCAGATGCTCCCCGACAGTGGCGCGGACGTTACCGTTATTGGCCTAGAACACCTACGCCACCTGGGTCTTTCCAAGCATGACCTCGAACCGCCGCCCAGGGCCAAGCGGTTCACAGCTGACGGTTCAGAGATGGCTCCCGCCTTGGGTTCATTCCAGACCACCATCACTTTTAGCAACAGGTCGTGCTCGGCGTGATTGACGTGCACGATAGTGTACCAACTCCTTTGATCTCGTATGAACATCTGAAGGAGCTTTCAATCATCTCACAGGAGTTCCCTAAACCGATCTTTGAGGTGAGCACGCCAACAGGATGCGCGTCGCGAGCAGTAACGAGAGTGGCTACACGCCTGGTGCCACCCCGCAGCCCGGCCCCGGCCCCGCCGCTCCACCCGCCTAAACGCCATCATCGTTCCCCCTCACCGGCAACACATCCCATTCAGAGGCTCGTGGGTACTTCCTGAAGGAATTTAGCGATGTCTTGGTGACGAAGGAGACGCTACGGGCCAGTCCACTCAAGCCGATGACAGGCCCACCCATGAGGATCCACTTGAAGGAAGACGCCTCACCTTTCGCGATCCACACACCCCGTCTGATTCCCCTTGCTTACCGCGAGTCGGTGGAGCAAGAGTTGCAGTCTATGGAGGCCCAGGCATCATTGTTCCTGCCGGCGACGACCCGTCCTCATGGTGCCATCCTCTCGTAGCCGTTGCCAAACCCAATGGTGGTGACCGAATCACCACCGACCTGTCTAAACTGAACAAACAGGTGTCACGTCCAGCGCATCCCTCACCCACGCCCTTCGCAGCGATCCGTAGTGTGGACCCGAAGGCACGCTTTACTCGAAGGTAGACGCGCTGTGCGGTTACTGGCAAATTGAGCTCGCTGAGGAAGACCAGCCACTGACGACATTCACGCCTTACGGCCGCTTCAGGTACCGCCGCGGCCCAATGGGTTTTGCCGCTACTGGAGACGCTTTCTGCCTCCGAGGTGACTTGGCACTCCAAGGTGTGATGAACTGTGTGAAGGTTGTCGACGACATCCTTCTATACGACGAGGACTACTACGCACACTTACTCCGCGTCCACGAAGTATTGTCAAGATGCCGCAAGTACGGAATCACCCTCAACGCGGACAAGTTAGTTCTCGCCGAACTTACAGTATCCTTCTGTGGTTACAACCTCTCCAGGGAAGGCATAGCAGCCGACCCAGAAAAGATCCGTGCCATCAGGGACTTTCCCACTCCTGCCAACCTCACTGACCTCCGCTCTTTCAAGGGTCTTGTGAATCAGTTGGCGGAGTTTTCGCCGGATATCTCTGCGGTTGCACAGCCACTTCGCCCCCTGATGAGCCCCAAGAGGACCTTTCTTTGGACCCCCGACCATGACGAGGCTTTTCCGACATGTGAAAGAAGCCCTGTCGAGCCCACCAGTCCTCGCCACGTTTGATCCTGCCCTGCTCACTGTTTTGCAGACAGATGCCTCTCGCTTGAATGGTCTTGGATACGCTTTGCTACAAGACCACGGGGGAGGAGTGTTCCGACTGGTTCAGTGTGGTTCCCGGTTCCTGACGGAGGCAGAATCACGCTACGATACCCTCGAGCTCGAGCTTCTGGCCGTAGCATGGGCGACATCGAAGTGCAGATTCTACCTCATCGGCCTGCAGCACTTCGAGGTAGTCACCGACCATCGCCCGTTGGTGCCAATCCTCAACCACTACTCGCTGGATGCAGTTGAGAATCCTCGCCTTCAGCGCTTAAAGGAGAAACTCTCAGCTTACCTTTTCACAGCAGTGTGGCGCGCGGGTAAGCACCTCTGCATTCCCGACGCCTTATCCCGCGTACCCGTCAGCAATCCCACCCCCGAGGATGATATGTTAAGCACCGAGATTTGTGCTTCTATCAACACTGTCGTTACTCTGCAGGCTATTCAGTCCCTCGCCAGTCAACACGGTTCGGAATCTTTCCCTACCGGTGATATGGCACTAGAGGCCCTACAAACTGCAGCTCGCAACGACCCTTCCTACGTCAGGCTGCTAGACTGCGTGACGAAAGGTTTTCCTCGGCACCGTTACAGTCTTCACAGCACTCTGCTCACTTACTGGAAACTACGTGAGGACCTATACTGCGATGAGGATCTGGTTCTCTATGGAGCACGTGTTGTTATTCCAGCTGCTGAACGCCGCAACGTCCTGGCCCGCCTCCATGACAGCCATCGAGGAGTAGAGGCCACCAAGAGACGCGCGAGGCAAGCTGTATACTGGCCCGGCATCAATTCTGACATCACCAACACGGTCCAAGCATGTGGGCCATGCCAAGTGATGTAGCCAAGCCAGCAGCAGAAGCCCCTGTTGTCCGACGACGACCCCACCAGACCTTTTGAGTCAGTGTCAGCCGATTTTTTTACTGTTGCTGGGAAGGCATTCCTAATGATAGCTGACCGTCTCTCTGGTTGGCCCGCTGTGGTGTCCTGTGGCAGCGACACAACGTCTGCCGCCACCATCCGCCAGTTCCGGCGCTACTTCCGTGACGTGGGCGTCCCTGTGCGTCTTAGGACCGACGGAGGACCCCAATTCACGAGCCGGGACTTCACAGCGTTCCTCGACCGCTGGGGAGTCAGGCACATGATGTCTTCACCGCATTACCCGCAGTCCAACGGCCACGCTGAGGCAGCAGTCAAGTCCGTCAAACACCTAATCCTGAAGGTGGTTCCATCAGGCAACATCGACTGTGAGGACTTTGACCGCGGACTGCTGGAGCTCCGCAATGCCCCGAACTACACCGGTCGCTCCCCAGCACAAATCTTGTATGACCTCTCCGTTCTTGCGTCCCCGCCCACCCCCAGTCCTTCTTGATGGAGTGGCTGACCAAGACAGAGATATGCGACCGCCGAGCTGCCAACCGTGCTCAAGACGTCGTAACACGCTACAACGTGCACGCCCGCCCCCTTTCCAGGCTGAAGATCAACGAGCAAGTTCGTATCCAGGATCCGACATCGCTTCGCTGGGACAAAGTGGGCACCATCATGGGCACTGGCAGTTCACGGGACTATCAATTTCGGCTACCCAGTGGTCGTTTATGGTGGTGCAACCGACACTTCCTACGTCCTGTGCAGTTCCCCACTAACGACCCCCCGACGATAGATGAGTCCCCTACCTCCACCAGCGACCCAGTTCCTCGCCGCTCTGAACGGTTAATGCAGCAGCAGTAGCCCGCTCAAGACCTTGCCATGAGAGTGAAGGGGGGAGGGAGGTGTGGGATAGTTAGTTAAATAGCAAGTATAGCCCGGCAACTTGGTCCCGGGCAGCATTACGCCTGGCAAACCCCGTGTGGTAGCCGGCTAGGTGGAGTCAGTAGAGACACGGACGCTTTGGCTATTAAAGGCGCTCTCTCGTTCCCTCTCGATCGCACGTAAGCTAATCTAGAATATACCTACAAGAGTAACTTGTGTTTCTGTGATCCCACTGGACTTAGACTGATCACGTTACACTCGAACAAGAGCCACAGAGTTAAAGACTAGAGCAGTGGTTCCCAACCTTTTTCTGTTGTTTCTCTCTTCAACCAGTTCGACCATCCGGAGTTCCCCCTTCATGTGGACAGGGAAAAAAGTAGCCAAACACAAATATACCTGCTCAATAACACAAATATATAGACACTATCCTATAAAGCTACATATACTTGAAGAAAAGTCAATAGCCGCATTCTAAGACATTTTTTTTATGTCGACTAAATGCTAGTAATTTAGATGTTAATCAATCAGTCAATCATTGGGAGCATACACTGGGGGGCTTTTTCGATGGGAAACATCAACTTGCCCCAGCCACGAGCCTAGTGGGCGCCCCTTGGCCTCCTCAACGCCGGAATACTTCTTACAGATACAACCCGGTGGGAAGAAGGTTTCAGGGTAGTGTGACACATACCCATATAGCCGAAGTTAGCGCTGACGCGCTAATTTTCTAGTAAATGCAGGTAATAGGCCTCGATTCAGTCTCACAAAGATCATCTTCGAAGATCGAAGATTCACATCTCATGAAGTTGTGCTGAGAGCAATACCTTGTTCTCAGGCTACCCTCGCTGGACCCACTTTTACCAACTGAACAAGCGAGTCGTCAATTACTGTAGCGCCTCTGATTCTCTCTATCCGATCCGGCTTTACGGGAGATAGAGTTACGTTGTTGATGTGCTAGCATCCTGTGACTGATGCTTCACTCGTAGGAGTTCTTGAAGGGCGTCGTCAACAACAGGTATTTCTTTCCCAGCCTTATAGATGGGGGTTTGTAGCTGTAGGTTTGTGCTCTTAGCAACATTCCTTGTAGTCGCTTAGGGGCTCTTGAGAGAGGTTTGGTGACAATAGCAGTCAAGGGCTTGTGGTCCGTGGTAACTTGAGTGTGGCAGCCGTAAGTGTAGTGAGGGAAATTTTTTCAAGTCCATACAGTGTAGCCAGCATCTTTTTCTCGATCTGTGCGTAACGTCTCTCCGTCTCAGAGAGCGACCGGCTCGCGTACGCAATTGGTTTGTCACTCTGCCACAAAACTGCTCCCACCCCGTATTCACTCGCATCCGCTTCTATAGGGTCAGTTCCTGCTTCGGCTCATAGAATCCCAGGACTGGGGCACTCGTTACAATTCCTTGAGTCGCTCGAATGCCTCTTGCTGTGAAGATGCCCACGTCCAAGGAACGTCCTTCTTCAGGAGATTATGTAGAGGTTCCCTAATTTCAGCAGCATTCGGGATGAATCTTGCAACTTAAAAAGACTGAGGAAACTTCTCAACTCTTCGAGCTTCGTGGGTGGCGGAATCTCGGTTATCGCGGTCACTTTCTCGGGATCCACTTTCAGACCGTCCTTGGTGATTCTGTGTCCCATGAATGTGATCTATCTGCTGCGTTGTCCACTTTTTTCTTTTTAAGTTTTATTCCGCACTGCAGCGTTCCAATAGACTCCTCAGGTGTTTCTCATCTTCTTCATCATCCCTGCCATAGATCACAATGTCATCAGCGATACATGCAATACCAGGTAAGTCTTCCATGGCATTCAAGAGTCTCTTCTGGAATATTTCAGCCGATATATTTAATCCAAATGGCAATCTAAGCCAACGATAACGACCGAAGCATGTTTGAAAAGTGGTAAGCATGCTTGACTCGTTGTCCAGCTTAACGTGCCAGTAGCCAGACGCCAGATCAACCTTAGAAAACACTGTTGCACGTCTCAGCTTGTGTAGAGTGTCTTCCAAAAGTGGCAGTACGTAGTGCTCCTTTAACAGTGCCTTGTTTAACTCATGAGGTTCAATGCACACACGAATCTCTCCTGACTTTTGGGGGCATCCACAACTTGACTCACCCAGGGCATCGGCTCATCTACAGGTGCGATGACTCCGAGACACTGAAGCCTTTTTAACTCCTCCCGTAGTTTGGGTCTGATAGCGAGTGTGATTCTTCTTGCTGCCATGACGACGGGTGTGATGGTTGGGTTTGTGCGGAGGTACTGTTCACCTGGCAGAGTGCCCAACTCACCATTAATCACCGTCTCCGAATTCGTCTACTGTCACAGCTGACACCCTTTCGAAGTTGTTATCCGCACTGTCACGAGTCCCATCGCTTCACTGGCTGCCAGTCCCAGAATTGGTGTGTAATCACCCTCGTAAACCTGGAACAGACTGAGTATTCTTGTTGTTACGGGGTTTATCACCGACGTCCTACAGGTTCCTATAGTGTGTAACTGTGAATCATTCCACATCCTCAAACTGCGTTTCTGTGGCATAATCTTGTCGGCAGGGACGAACAGGAAGCATGTTAACTGTTGCACCCGGGTCAACCTGAAACACCACTTCGGAGCCACAAACGAACATTCGCACTTAACTGTCTTGGGGCACTTCCTTACACCATATTAATCCACTCTTCCTCTGATGATTATACATCCACAAGATGGACATTTGGTGTCTTTCTGTAAAAAGATTGCTTCCTCTTCATCTTCTTTAGGCACACAGATGCGAAGTGGTTGGGCCCTTTTGCACTCCAAAAAAGTCTTACTATATGCTGGGCACAATTCCCTTTTTAGGGGGTGCACCAGGTTACAAAACTTGCATCTACGCTTGGTGTTCCGCCTCTCCTCACTAGCACCAGTAGCACCACCACGCGCAGTAGTCACTTTGCACAACTTGTCTGGCGTAAACGCTCTGCTCGTATTTCAGCACTCTGCCGCTCTACATAAATCAACACACTGAGCCAAAGAGTTAGTTTCCTCACCTTCAGTAGTTCGTGACGTATAGAGGAGTTACGAATGCCCACAACAATTATGTCCCTTAGCATAGAATCAAGGCAATTCACACAAAAGTTACACGACTTCACCAGCACTCGAAGGTCAGTGTAGAAGTTTTCGAGCTTTCGCCTTCCTCTTGATTGCGCTGATTGAAGATTAACCTCTCATACGTCTCGTTTTTTCCCCCACGGCGTAAGCGTTGAAACAGTCCAATATTTTCTTCACCGTCCGTGTAGCTGCAGGCGTGTCAAAGTGGAAACCTTCGTACACCTTCATGGCGCCGTCGTCGAGACTCTTTTCGAGGAGGGCTACCTGATAAGCACGGGGTCGTTCCTCCAGACTCGTCAGGATACTGTAGTTGTCCCAACGTCGCTTAAACAACCTCCAGTCACCAGTAGGGTTAGTGCCGAAAGCGAGGAGTGGGGGAGGCTGGAGCTTCACTCGGGCGGCCATGTTCAGCAACAGAGAAAGTGCTTTATCCTCCTTGGTCAACAAGCATTCTGCCGTCTCTCAGTAGTAGCCGTTCAACGTCAATAAGCTGGATAAGTACCACCGCAAGCCACCATGTTACGTGGTGCCCAAGGAGAGAAGGGGGAGTGAGACAATCAGTCCGGTAGCCAAGCTCTGTCTGCCTTTATTGGGGCAAATACAACTACACAATAGTTCGGTGTGTTATTCATTGTATGGTTCATTATCCCGAAACAGTGCAATCGCTGATTTGACACGTAATCATCCCAGTGATACTTCATGATTCTGCGAAGACACTTATTGCCAAAGACATCGATTCGCCACTTCAAGTCACTGTTTAGTGTCCATGTCTCACACCCATAGAGTAAGACAGGGATCACAAGCGACTTGAAGACCCGGGGGTCTTTGTCCTTCTACATAGGTACCGACAGCGCCAAATTATCGTGTGAGCCAGTCCATAACACCGTGGGCTATGCTAATCCGCCGTAAGACATTTTTGACGTGACCCGCCGTCTTTATGGACTGCGCTACCAAGGTATGTAAAATTTTCCAAGATATCAATGTCCTCGCCGCACGTATGAACAGACTGTACTGTTTCATATAATAAGCCTCCAAACACCTGGGCCTTGGTCTTGAAGGAGACCTCAAGTCCCAAAGGCTTTGCTTCCTCGTGCAGGCCCTTTGAAAGGTCATCACCAGGGCCTATAGCGACTCAGCAAAGATTACTGCATCATCGGCAAAAACAAGATCAGTGATCTTGGTTTATTGCCGAGGATGCTCCACAATCACTTGATCTACAACTTTGCCCAATACCCAGTCCATACAAGTGTTGAAAAGTGAAAGGGCAAGGACGCACCCTTGCCTCACTCCTGTATTCACAGGAAAAAAAAGCTAGATACACCTCCCCGTCAGTTCACAGCACTCTCAGTACCAGAATACAGGACTTTTTAGTTAGATTTCCCTCAGGATATATTTCCCTCTTAAAATCCTGAAATGTCCCTCAGGTTGGGAAATACTGGACTAGAGTGTGGGTCAAGCCCCAGGATACACGGCCCTGGGTGTCGCCACCGCTCCAAGCTGTCGGCCATTTAAATGGTCTGAAACATCGAAAACCGACGATTTCGCACATCTCTTTCTTACCTGATTTCCTGACACTACTATTTAATATACTGAAAAACTGAGGACAGTATCATCTTCCTGAGGAAATCCTCTGCATTGCATTAGTATAAATTTGTAACTGTAACGAAAGTAAAAATATACGAAAATGAGGGTTATGTAAAATAGTGCAAAACATTTTTCCCACTTATTTAGCTCCAACTCCCCATTGCACTGCTACCTATATCCCATTATTTTTTTAAGTACTGTTCCTGAATATGCATACTTCTCTGATTATGTTGGTAGAGGTTATGTCCCAGTGTGAAAATATCTAGACTAGATATTTTTCCTCTAGATTCTAGATCTAGAGGGTCAAAATTGCCTGGTAACATGAACGTGCCTTGAAGGCTGAGAGTCGATCCGTGCTAGGCTATCATCAGCAGTACCCCCATGATTCCAACCAGCATGCCGTGTTCAGTTCAAACCAAGGATAATAATATAATCTATATCAGGGTGGTCCAACTACGGGCCCCCGGGCCACAAGTGGCTCGCGGGTTGATTTAGTGTGGCCCGCGAACACTCATATTAATAAATTCATTTACCCTATATAAAAACATTAAAGTATCTGCGATTCCAATGTTATGTATGTGAAATAATACTATGTTACAATTTTTTTTGGGAAGAAAATGTCGCCAGAAAATTTGAATGTGTCATTATCTCATCGAACAGTTGCAAGAAGAGTAAATTAACTTAATGAACATGTTTCATTAGAATAAAAAATATAATGACACACTGCACATACTTTTCATAGGTTTTAGACGAGAGTACAGACATCAGTGACACAAGTCAGATGCTCATATTTACACGTACTGTAGATGAGGATCTCGTGGTGCATGAGGAGGTGGGTCATGATGCAGCCCTTGTATGGTGGTACAAGCGGCTCAGACATTTATGCTGCTCTCGAGTCAGTCGTCAATGATTACGGAGGATTTTAAAAGTGTTCATGCATTGTAACAGATGGTGCAGAGTTATGACCGACAGTAATAATTATAATAATTATTATTATATTTTCACCCGGAGGCATAGCTACAGGAAAAAAAAAATCGCCAACATGACACACATACATGAGGGAGTTAACTTACATAAGTACTAAAGCAAACAAAATATAATATATACATGTGGGCAATAGAGACACAGCTGTACATCGAGAGTATACATACTATATGTATACCTGCGCTACCCCACATTATGTGTAAACAGCAGGCCCAGCCTCCTTTGTTGTATAGGTCCACATACATAGGCAGAGCTATGCCTGACGGAGGTGATGGCGTTCGCAGAGAGCTCCACCCTACTCCTTAAGCTGAACGCGGAGTGTCGACGGATCACATCCAGATTGTTCACCCCGTTCCTAGCAAAAACCAGGGACGAGCTGGACCACCTGAGCAGCCCTAGAAGCCTATTAAGGATGTCATTATGACAGACCTTAAGTCGGTTCCGAGTGGTCACCTTGAACCGCGACCACAGCGAGTTGCAGTATATAGAGTAGCAGTGACTCCTGAATAACTCCATCTTCATACCTCTGCTACACTATAAAATTTTCCTCTGTAAAGTATTTCCCACGACAAGAAGCTTGATGGTCTGCTTGGTGATTCATCATCAGCAGTCATGTCGTGGGATATAACATGGCCTAAGTATGCGAATCTATCCACAAAAGTGAGGGCAAACCCACTGAGCCATGCTGTTTTGAGGTAACTCACCTGAGTGTGTGCCGGTGATACTACCATGCACTCTGTCTTAGTGGTGTTATAGACATTGTCATGCTTGGCAGCATACACCTGACACACATTGATAAGGTTCTGCAACGCATCCGCAGTGGGTGCGAGCAGTACCATATCATCAGCATAACTCAGTGAGTTGATGCAACCATCATGTATGTGGCAGCCGAACCTATATCATGAAGGTTGGCACTGGATCATCCGTGTACACATTATACAGTTAGGAAGATAAAATCACCCCTGTCGATAAAATTGGTGTTCTATATGACAGCGAGAAGGAATCACCCCACTTACCAGTAAATTTCTGGGTAGTGTACCAGTATATTAATACATTAATATTGTACTCAGGTGTACCCCTGACGAGAAGTTTATTGAATAACTTTCAATAATTCACTGTCAAACCCTTTTCTAGCATCCAGGAAACACAGATAAACAAGTGCATTTCTGGAGTAGTAGTGAATGATATTCTTCAATGTCCACACACACACACTCAGTGCCAAGGCCCTTCTTATAACTAAACTCATTGTCCAGTGTATACAGGTAGGTCTCAAGACGATGGAGCACCACTTTCTCCAGCACCTAGGACAGGGCGGTCGCTATAGCAATGGGCCTGTAATTGCCAGAGTTTGCAGGGTCCTTCACTTTGCTCTTAAGTAAAGGCACACTATAAGCACTGCCAAGAACCCGACTCGGTATGTACTGATGGCAGACACAGGCATTGATGAAGAGACAGAGCCATGTAACCAGGCTGGGGGGCGCATACTTAAATGCCCCAGAAGGGAGCCCATCCATACCCCAAGCCTCACTGGTGGAGAGGCTTTGCAAGAAACTCTCTAATTTCCTCGTGGTCCACGCTGCGGAAAACCCTGCAACGACACACCACGCATCCCACCACACAGGGCATTCTCGCTCTCCTCGTCCTTCACACAGTTGTGAATGCCCTTGAAATGGTCTCTCCACATGCAGGCGATGCCTTCCTCCCCCACAGCGTGGTCCACTCGTAGGGGAAGCGTGTGTGAGCCAGGGTTCATGCTTCGCACGTCACGCCAAAAGTCAAAGTAGTCATCAGCGGCCAGCTTGTCAGCCAGGGACTGGGCTCGAAGCTGGTGCTCATGTGACTTACACCACCTGAGGAAACAGCTTGAATCTGGCTCTGGTGCTCCTCATCATCTCAGCAAGTGGCCCCCAACGCGGACCACCACCCGCTCTCCACTCAAGGAAGGACTCCTGCGCGCACATTCCCGTTCTCTATGAGAGTATGTGGTTTTTGAGTGAAGACGCTTGCTGTAGATCCGATACTAACCATAGGAATTTCTCGAAAATACCCTCATAGTGATTCCCACGCAAAGTTACCTGACCGAAATTAGGAATACCTAACCTACCCTATCCATAACCTAACGTAACCTAACCTGACGTGTTCAAGAGTAAACGCCACATTCTCTTCCATAAAACGGGAATATACCTCCGCGCAGCACTGTGCGCCTCACGTACAAACTCATTCCAGCCTAGTATCTGCCGGAAAGACTTTGCACTTCGGAAAGATATCTTTCATTTCTTCAAAATGAACAGCTGAGCAATACAGAGGTGTACCAAACTCAGCTCTAAGATAAAGCCTTTATTTGCTCCCTAGCATTCCTCACAGACAGGACATCCCATTTGAATACACTGAACTTGAGCTTACAAGGCAAACAAAAAAAAATTCTCAACTATTTGGACACATTGAAGCTTTCCGCAAGAAGCTGTTGCTGTTCAGTGCGTGTTTAAGAAAGAATAATCTTGCACACTTTGCTTCTTGTCGAGAACTCGTGATTGATGATATCGAGTCAGATTTAATGTTTTGAGAGTAAAATTGTAAATTTATCAAGTGAGTTTGAGAAAAGATTCAGAGACGTTGAAAAAACTTAAACCAGTCTCCTTTTTTAATGAACAATCCCATGGAAGTTAATGTGGAGACTCAATTGCCAGAATTTCAGCTTTAACTGTGTGAACTGCAGTCTGACCCAATGTTGCTTGCAAAGAAAAACGAAAATCAGGAGAGTTTCTGGAAGCTGGTCAGCAAGGACAGATTCTCTAAGCTGAGAGACTTTGCACTAAAGCTGCACTTAATGTTCGGTAGCATATATATATATATATATATAGATATATATATATATATATAATATATATATATATATATATATATATATATATATATATATATATGTATATATATAATATATATATATATATATATGTGTATATATATATAATATATATATATATTATATATATATATATATATATGTGTGTATATATAATATATATAATATATATATATATTATATAATATATACATATATATATATATCTATATATATATATATATATATATATATATATATATTTTATATACATATATAATATATATATTTTATATATTATATAATATATATTTTATATATATATATATATATTAAAATATATATAATAATATATACATATATATATACATATATACATACATATATACATATATACATATATACATATATATATATATACATATAATATATATATATATATACCATATATATAATATATATATAACATATATAATATATATATATATGATACACATATATATATATATATATATATATATATATATATATATATATATATATATATATATAATGTGAATGTACGTTTATACCATGAATCAAGTAATATCTAAAACCATAAATCAGATGGGGAATGAGACACTTGACGCGTGTCTTCGACTTTCGTGTCTACTAACATCGAAATCGTATGGAGATCATGTGAAAGAAAAATTTCGACCCCATATTCCCATTAGAAAGTAAGAATATGACTTTGCATGTTTGTTTTTGTTATTACTACAGAGTGTGTATTCAGTCTTAAAAAAAAATTAGTTATCTTTCTTTAGTGGAGGTCTGCCTAGGCCCAGAAGTTTACACTAATAGTTATCATTTATTTCTTTATAAGGGACTTACTTTAATATATATATATATATAATAATTTTTTATTATATATATATATATAATATAATTGATACTTATATATATATAATATATATATATAATAATATAAGCGAAGTTGTGTGTGGTTGGTTTGTGGTGTGTTTTTTGTGTCTTTTAGTGTGTGTGTGGTGTGTGTTTTTGTTTTTTTTTTTTTTTTTTAAGAAAAAA
>JACEEZ010021145.1:30000-35000 GCA_016584305.1 Chionoecetes opilio | reverse complement strand
TTGGATCATCTGTGTTGACCTTAAAATGGTGTCCTTCCTTCTTGGTCAACAACGTGGATACACAAAGTATCCCTGCTTTCTCTGTATGTGGGATAGCAGAGCTCGAGAGAAGCATTGGGTTCAGACGAATTGGCCTCCGAGATCTGATCTTAAACCTGGAGATCCTAACATTGTACATGAGCCACTTGTTGACAGGAAGAAAATAATATTCCCACCTCTGCACATAAAACTAGATCTCATGAAACAATTTGTAAAATCATTGTCAACTGATGGCGACTGTTTGAAGTACATCATCTTGGCATTTCCTGGACTGTCAATTGAAAAAATCAAGGCCGGTGTGTTTGATGGTCCACAAATTCGACAGCTCATCAAAGATGAACATTCAACGGTACTATGTCAGACCTTGAAAAGAATGCTTGGCTATCATTCAAAGACGTCGTCAAGAACTTTCTTGGAAAATACACGTGCAAGTAATTACACAGAAATTGTTCAGAAAACTATTGGCGAGCTACAAAGCGCTTGGTTGCAACATAAGTATTAAAGTACATTTTTTGCATAGCCATCTTGCCAACTTTCCGGAAAATCTTGGTGCTGCTAGCGACGAGCAAGGTGAACGATTTCACCAAGATTTGAAGGTTATGGAAGAACGTTACCAGGGTAGATGGGATGTGCATATGATGGCTGACTATTGTTGGAGCATCAAACGCTATAGTCCTCAAGTTGAACACTCCAGACAAAGTTACAAACGTAAATTTTTACCTTAACCTGCACACAATTATAGCCTTATCCTTTCTAAAAACATGATAATGTTAAATAAACATTCTATTCATGCCTATTTCTTTCATTTTTCATTGTATGTTAACATTTGCAACTTTTTATAAAATAAGCACTGTTACTGTTATGTACAGTGTTTTTCATATTTTTTAAGAAAACGAAAATCCTACAGTTCAAAAACTTGACGTGATAGAGAAAAACTGAGATCAGTTTTGGATTCAGCACCCAAAAATTACTTAATAACAAGTGTCAGACCTAACTCAAAAAAAATTTGTTCCCCAGAGTTATTATTATTGATGTTAGGAGTAAAAACTGACTGACATTGATCGGGCCGCTATATAATTTGCCCTCAAATTAGGCACATAAGAATTAGCTAAGGAATAACAAATGGTACACCTAACTGAAGGCTAAATACATATAAAATATAAATGCTAAACTTCCCAAAGCTTAATTCCTATCGCTAAAAGTGAGTAAAATCTGAGCTAAATACACAGAAAAATATGGCAAACAATGGATTACATGATGTTCAACATCAAAGAATTTGACATGGCCGAGTAAAATTATATATATATAGCTATCTATGTGTGGGTAGTGTGGGTTGATCCATAATGTGCAAATAACTCTGTTAATAAATGTCAAGTGTAAGGTGTAGCAAGTGTACGTGTACCGTAGACGGTAGCTAGCAAACTCAACTGTCAGCGAAAGTAGCTGTGAAAATTACAGGGAAATTTTGAAAACTTAAAATTTCATGTAATGAAATTGTAAATTTAAATCGTCTTGTAATCGTTAAAAACCCTGAATGAGTCAAGTAATGACGAAGGCTCGTCTGAATGTAGAGCTGCTGCTGTGTTTGCATTGTGTATGGGCAAATCCAAGTTTGCTAAAAATCATACATAAATTATAATAATTCAATGCTATTGTAGAAAATATTTTGACGTCAACGAGTGTAAAAAACTGACTGACAAGATTATTGGATCACAGGCTGATGTAAACATATTGCAGGGAGACTTGGATAAACTTTACGAGTGGGTAGTCAGAAGGCAGATGGAATTTAATATTGATAAGTGCAGCGTTATGAATGTTGGTAGAAAAAACCCTGGTAATAGATACACCATACGCAATGTATCGCTGAAAAGATCAGAAGGTGAGAAAGATCTGGGAGTGAGGGTGAGCTCAGGCCTCCGACCTAGAAAACAATGTATTGAGGCTAGAAATAGAGCTAATAGGGTGTTAGGATTCATTACCAGAAGTGTTAAAAGCAGAAGTGCTGAGGTTATATTAAGCTATATTTGGCTCTAGTCAGACCTCACTTAGACTATGTGGTTCAGTTTTGTTCTCCATATTACAGGATGGATATGACCTTGTTAGAATCAGTGCAGATAATCAATTAATCATTGGGGGCATACGCGGGGGGCGCGTCGCCTCGCCCACCCTAAAACGCCACTCCCGGGGTTCACCACGCGCGAGTCCCCATGCAGGCTCCTTTCCCATACCAAGCAGCTCTCGACAAAAAACATCAATTTGCCCCAGCCACGAGCCTTGTGGGCGCCCCCTCGGCCTCCTCCACGTCGGAATTTCTCCTACAGATACAACCCGATGGGAAGGATCGGTTTCAGGGTAGCGTGCCACATGTCTATATAGCCGAAGTTGGCGCTGATGGACTATGCAGGTAATAAGCCTTGATTCAGTCTCACGGTGCAATCGCTGATTTGACACGTTATCATCCCAGCGATATTCATTCTTCTGCGAAGACACTTATTACGAAAGGCATCGATTCGTCTCTTCAAATCGCTATTTAGTGTCCATGTCTCACAACCATTGAGTAAGACAGGGATCACAAGCAACTTGAAGATCCGGATCTTTGTCCTCCTGCACAGGTACCGGGCAGACAGTGCAGAGAAGGGTCACCAAAATTATTCAAGGGATGCGTAACTTTAGTTGTGAGAAGAGAGTGAAGCTATTACATTTTCACTTACTCGAGAGACGCAGAGTAAGGGGCGATCTGATATAAGTTTTTAAGTGGATAAAGGGATATAATAAAAGAGAGGTAAGAAAAGTTCTTACGGCTATTAACCAGGGTAGAAGAAGAAGTAACGGATTCCAGCTGTAAAAACGTAGATTTAAAACAGAAATAGGGAAAAACTGGTTCACAAATAAATTATTACAATGGACTCAGTAGACAGGTAATTAGTGTGGAGTCATTAGTGAGCTTTAAAAGGAGGCTAGGTAAATTCATAGATGGGGATGAAAGGTGGAATAGGTAGTGTTAAGTAACAGGAACTGCCTCGTGTAGGTCTCACGGCCTCTTGTAGCTTACTTATTTTCTTATGTTCTTATGTTGTTAGCTTGGGTTCTAAATCAACAAGAGCATAAGTTCCCACTCTTTCCTTTGTTTCATAATGGTAGCGATAAGTTGTTTGGTTTGATTTAGGTTAAGTTTAAATATTTTTTCCTTGTGAGTGGGTTTCTGACCAATCATTTGAAGTCATCAAATTAGTCATCAAACGCTCTTCTATTTCTTTAGTTTTGAAATTATTTTTATCATATCTTTGATGTAATCAATCACTTATCTTAATAGATAATTTTCTCTCAACATTTTTGGTTTCCAAAACTCCTAAAGTACAAGTTAAAGTTACTATAAATTCTTCCAGTTTATTAAAGTTACGAAAAGGACAAGGCAAAGCTAGTCATTCGTACAGCAGGTTTTTTATAATCAAATCTTTGTCCTCATATAAATATATTCCGTGCCACTTCACAATTGGCTCCCTCAACAGGTAATTTTGAAATCAATAAATATGCAAAACCTTTTAATTAACTGACCTAGTAAGTATGTCCAGGGCAGGTATTGCCTAGTAAGTATATTAAGTCTTCTCTCTGGTTGATTAAGCTATCAAATTTATCACAGAAAATAAAACAATAATCTCCTGGATTTTGGGGCAAAGTCATATTCGGTAATTATAATAATTTAGGCTTAACAGAGACATTGCTTGATGATGTTTGAAAACCTTCCAAAATACCTTTACATTTCTTTATAAAACATTATCTTTTTGCATTTTGTAAATAATGAAATTTCTTACTGCCTTGTTTATAGCATCATCATCACCTGATTGTAATTACTGATCTCCATGTGTCATACAAGCTTCTTCATAATATCTGTTCCACTTATTTTTCAACATTATAAGATTTGACTTGAAATCAGTAGAGCTATGGAATTGGTATTAATAGCCGCTTCACAGGCATTGTACATTCTAGTTACCCAACCTAACTTAGCTCCCACTGCGGTCGATAATGTTGGTGGAGACAAAATGAATAATCTAGGTTATTAATTGCTAAACAAGGTAGCTGGATTTTTGACGCTTCGATCTAACAAGACGCTTAAGCCTCTTAACGAAATCCAACAACCACATTCATGAACATAGCTAACCTAACCATTTGTAAATATCACCTGCCCCCCTCCCCCCACCCCAATGATATTGTCGCCTCCGTAGTGTAGTGTCTACCACGCCTAGCTACGAATCTGCGGACCGTGGTTCGAATCCGGGCCAGGGCAAGTCGGAGGCCAGCTTAAGCAGCAGTTCATCCTCCAATTCAGGGTTGATAAATGGGTACCTGGGGAAACCTGGGGAAGGTAACTGTGGTAACCCTGATGTCACAGTTGCCCTGTGTCCCAGGGTAACGGGTTGTTTGTTACCCACCACAGGCTTGAAGGATAATGCGACGGAGATGAGCACTAAGGCCACGCGCAGCATAGCGTATGCCCTCATCTTTACTTTTACCTCCCTCCGTTCTCCCCCACTCCCAATGCCTGTGTAACATCCCAATCACCTCGAAATGGTTTGACATGCAAGGGAGTGAAGATTGTATTTCTCCAATTTCTTTATATACTCGAATTATATTGTAAGTGATCTTGCTTATAATCATATTTTGATGATCCTGGATTCTAGGGCTGTAATGGATATTTATATCCATTACAGCCCTTTAATATATATGTATATATATATATATATAATATATATATATATATAATATATATATATATAAATATATATATAATATAATATATATATATATATATATATATATATATATATATATATATATATATATATATATATATATATATATATATATATATATATATAATATATATATATATATATATATATATATATATATATATATATATATATATATATACCCATTATATCCTATTATTATATATATAT
>JACEEZ010021145.1:0-25000 GCA_016584305.1 Chionoecetes opilio | reverse complement strand
CGTCTAAAACCTATGAAAAGTATGTGCAGTGTTTCATTATATTTTTTTATTCTAATGAAACATGTTCATTAAGTTAATTTACTCTTCTTGCAACTGTTCGATGAGATAATGACACATTCAAATTTTCTGGCGACATTTTCTTCCCAAAAAAATTTGTAACATAGTATTATTTCACATACATAACATTGGAATCGCAGATACTTTAATGTTTTTATATAGGGTAAATGAATTTATTAATATGAGTGTTCGCGGGCCACACTAAATCAACCCGCGAGCCACTTGTGGCCCGCGGGCCCGTAGTTGGACCACCCTGATATAGATTATATTATTATCCTTGGTTTGAACTGAACACGGCATGCTGGTTGGAATCATGGGGGTACTGCTGATGATAGCCTAGCACGGATCGACTCTCAGCCTTCAAGGCACGTTCATGTTACCAGGCAATTTTGACCCTCTAGATCTAGAATCTAGAGGAAAAATATCTAGTCTAGATATTTTCACACTGGGACATAACCTCTACCAACATAATCAGAGAAGTATGCATATTCAGGAACAGTACTTAAAAAAATAATGGGATCATAGGTAGCAGTGCAATGGGGAGTTGGAGCTAAATAAGTGGGAAAAAATGTTTATGCACTATTTTACATAACCCTCATTTTCGTATATTTTTACTTTCGTTACAGTTACAAATTTATACTAATGCAATGCAGAGGATTTCCTCAGGAAGATGATACTGTCCTCAGTTTTTCAGTATATTAAATAGTAGTGTCAGGAAATCAGGTAAGAAAGAGATGTGCGAAATCGTCGGTTTTCGATGTTTCAGACCATTTAAATGGCCGACAGCTTGGAGCGGTGGCGACACCCAGGGCCGTGTATCCTGGGGCTTGACCCACACTCTAGTCCAGTATTTCCCAACCTGAGGGACATTTCAGGATTTTAAGAGGGAAATATATCCTGAGGGAAATCTAACTAAGAGTCCTGTATTCTGGTACTGAGAGTGCTGTGAACTGACGGGGAGGTGTATCTAGCTTTTTTTCCTGTGAATACAGGAGTGAGGCAAGGGTGCGTCCTTGCCCTTTCACTTTTCAACACTTGTATGGACTGGGTATTGGGCAAAGTTGTAGATCAAAGTGATTGTGGAGCATCCTCGGCAATACCAAGATCACTGATCTTGTTTTTGCCGATGATGCAGTAATCTTTGCTGAGTCGCTATAGGCCCTGGTGATGACTTTCAAGGACCTGCACGAGGAAGCAAAGCCTTTGGGACTTGAGGTCTCCTTCAAGACCAAGGCCCAGGTGTTTGGAGGCTTATTATATGAAACAGTACAGTCTGTTCATACGTGCGGCGAGGACATTGATATCTTGGAAAGTTTTACATACCTTGGTAGCGCAGTCCATAAAGACGGCGGGTCACGTCAAAAATGTCTTACGGCGGATTAGCATAGCCCACGGTGTTATGGACTGGCTCAGCACGATAATTTGGCGCTGTCGGTACCTATGTAGAAGGACAAAGACCCGGATCTTCAAGTCGCTTGTGATCCCTGTCTTACTCTATGGATGTGAGACATGGACACTAAACAGTGACTTGAAGTGGCGAATCGATGTCTTTGGCAATAAGTGTCTTCGCAGAATCATGAAGTATCACTGGGATGATTACGTGTCAAATCAGCGATTGCACTGTTTCGGGATAATGAACCATACAATGAATAACACACCGAACTATTGTGTAGTTGTATTTGCCCCAATAAAGGCAGACAGAGCTTGGCTACCGGACTGATTGTCTCACTCCCCCTTCTCTCCTTGGACACCACGTAACATGGTGGCTTGCGGTGGTACTTATCCAGCTTATTGACGTTGAACGGCTACTACTGAGAGACGGCAGAATGCTTGTTGACCAAGGAGGATAAAGCACTTTCTCTGTTGCTGAACATGGCCGCCCGAGTGAAGCTCCAGCCTCCCCCACTCCTCGCTTTCGGCACTAACCCTACTGGTGACTGGAGGTTGTTTAAGCGACGTTGGGACAACTACAGTATCCTGACGAGTCTGGAGGAACGACCCCGTGCTTATCAGGTAGCCCTCCTCGAAAAGAGTCTCGACGACGGCGCCATGAAGGTGTACGAAGGTTTCCACTTTGACACGCCTGCAGCTACACGGACGGTGAAGAAAATATTGGACTGTTTCAACGCTTACGCCGTGGGGGAAAAAAACGAGACGTATGAGAGGTTAATCTTCAATCAGCGCAATCAAGAGGAAGGCGAAAGCTTCGAAAACTTCTACACTGACCTTCGAGTGCTGGTGAAGTCGTGTAACTTTTGTGTGAATTGCCTTGATTCTATGCTAAGGGACATAATTGTTGTGGGCATTCGTAACTCCTCTATACGTCACGAACTACTGAAGGTGAGGAAACTAACTCTGGCTCAGTGTGTTGATTTATGTAGAGCGGCAGAGTGCTGAAATACAGAGCAGAGCGTTTACGCCAGACAAGTTGTGCAAAGTGACTACTGCGCGTGGTGGTGCTACTGGTGCTAGTGAGGAGAGGCGGAACACCAAGCGTAGATGCAAGTTTTGTAACCTGGTGCACCCCCTAAAAAGGGAATTGTGCCCAGCATATAGTAAGACTTTTTTGGAGTGCAAAGGACCCAACCACTTCGCATCTGTGTGCCTAAAGAAGATGAAGAGGAAGCAATCTTTTTACAGAAAGACACCAAATGTCCATCTTGTGGATGTATAATCATCAGAGGAAGAGTGGATTAATATGGTGTAAGGAAGTAGCCCCAAGACAGTTAAGTGCCGAATGTTCGTTTGTGGCTCCGAAGTGGTGTTTCAGGTTGACCCGGGTGCAACAGTTAACATGCTTCCTGTTCGTCATGCCGACAAGATTATGCCACAGAAACGCAGTTTGAGGATGTGGAATGATTCACAGTTACACACTATAGGAACCTGTAGGACGTCGGTGATAAACCCCCGTAACAACAAGAATACTCAGTCTAGTTCCAGGTTTACGAGGGTGATTACACACCAATTCTGGGACTGGCAGCCAGTGAAGCGATGGGACTCGTGACAGTGCGGGATAACAACTTCGAAAGGGTGTCAGCTGTGACAGTAGACGAATTCGGAGACGGTGATTAATGGTGAGTTGGGCACTCTGCCAGGTGAACAGTACCTCCGCACAAACCCAACCATCACACCCGTCGTCATGGCAGCAAGAAGAATCACACTCGCTATCAGACCCAAACTACGGGAGGAGTTAAAAAGGCTTCAGTGTCTCGGAGTCATCGCACCTGTAGATGAGCCGATGCCCTGGGTGAGTCAAGTTGTGGATGCACCAAAGAAGTCAGGAGAGATTCGTGTGTGCATTGAACCTCATGAGTTAAACAAGGCACTGTTAAAGGAGCACTACGTACTGCCACTTTTGGAAGACACTCTACACAAGCTGAGACGTGCAACAGTGTTTTCTAAGGTTGATCTGGCGTCTGGCTACTGGCACGTTAAGCTGGACAACGAGTCAAGCATGCTTACCACTTTTCAAACATGCTTCGGTCGTTATCGTTGGCTTAGATTGCCATTTGGATTAAATATATCGGCTGAAATATTCCAGAAGAGACTCTTGAATGCCATGGAAGACTTACCTGGTATTGCATGTATCGCTGATGACATTGTGATCTATGGCAGGGATGATGAAGAAGATGAGAAACACCTGAGGAGTCTATTGGAACGCTGCAGTGCGGAATAAAACTTAAAAAGAAAAAAGTGGACAACGCAGCAGATAGATCACATTCATGGGACACAGAATCACCAAGGACGGTCTGAAAGTGGATCCCGAGAAAGTGACCGCGATAACCGAGATTCCGCCACCCACGAAGCTCGAAGAGTTGAGAAGTTTCCTCAGTCTTTTTAAGTTGCAAGATTCATCCCGAATGCTGCTGAAATTAGGGAACCTCTACATAATCTCCTGAAGAAGGACGTTCCTTGGACGTGGGCATCTTCACAGCAAGAGGCATTCGAGCGACTCAAGGAATTGGTAACGAGTGCCCCAGTCCTGGGATTCTATGAGCCGAAGCAGGAACTGACCCTATAGAAGCGGATGCGAGTGAATACGGGCTGGGAGCAGTTTTGTGGCAGAGTGACAAACCAATTGCGTACGCGAGCCGGTCGCTCTCTGAGACGGAGAGACGTTACGCACAGATCGAGAAAAAGATGCTGGCTACACTGTATGGACTTGAAAAATTCCATCACTACACTTACGGCTGCCACACTCAAGTTACCACGGACCACAAGCCCTTGACTGCTATTGTCACCAAACCTCTCTCAAGAGCCCCTAAGCGACTACAAGGAATGTTGCTAAGAGCACAAACCTACAGCTACACCCTCATCTATAAGGCTGGGAAAGAAATACCTGTTGTTGACGACGCCCTTTCAAGAACTCCTACGAGTGAAGCATCAGTCACAGGATGCTAGCACATCAACAACGTAACTCTATCTCCCGTAAAGCCGGATCGGATAGAGAGAATCAGAGGCGCTACAGTAATTGACGACTCGCTTGTTCAGTTGGTAAAAGTGATCCAGCGAGGGTAGCCTGAGAACAAGGTATTGCTCTCAGCACAACTTCATGAGATGTGAATCTTCGATCTTCGAAGATGATCTTTGTGAGACTGAATCGAGGCCTATTACCTGCATTTACTAGAAAATTAGCGCGTCAGCGCTAACTTCGGCTATATGGGTATGTGTCACACTACCCTGAAACCGATTCTTCCCACCGGGTTGTATCTGTAAGAAGTATTCCGGCGGCGTTGAGGAGGCCAAGGGGGCGCCCACTAGGCTCGTGGCTGGGGCAAGTTGATGTTTCCTATCGAAAAAGCCCCCCAGTGTATGCTCCCAATGATTGACTGATTGATTAACATCTAAATTACTAGCATTTAGTCGACATAAAAAAAATGTCTTAGAATGCGGCTATTGACTTTTCTTCAAGTATATGTAGCTTTATAGGATAGTGTCTATATATTTGTGTTATTGAGCAGGTATATTTGTGTTTGGCTACTTTTTTCCCTGTCCACATGAAGGGGGAACTCCGGATGGTCGAACTGGTTGAAGAGAGAAACAACAGAAAAAAGGTTGGGAACCACTGCTCTAGTCTTTAACTCTGTGGCTCTTGTTCGAGTGTAACGTGATCAGTCTAAGTCCAGTGGGATCACAGAAACACAAGTTACTCTTGTAGGTATATTCTAGATTAGCTTACAGTGCGATCGAGAGGGAACGAGAGAGCGCCTTTAATAGCCAAAGCGTCCGTGTCTCTACTGACTCCACCTAGCCGGCTACCACACGGGGTTGCCAGGCGTAATGCTGCCGGCACCAAGTTGCCGGGCTATACTTGCTATTTAACTAACTATCCCACACCTCCCTCCCCCCTTCACTCTCATGGCAAGGTCTTGAGCGGGCTACTGCTGCTGCATTAACCGTTCAGAGCGGCGAGGAACTGGGTCGCTGGTGGGGTAGGGGACTCATCTATCGTCGGGGGGTCGTTAGTGGGGAACTGCACAGGACGTAGGAAGTGTCGGTTGCACCACCATAAACGACCACTGGGTAGCCGAAATTGATAGTCCCGTGAACTGCCAGTGCCCATGATGCTGCCCACTTTGTCCCAGCGAAGCGATGTCGGATCCTGGATACGAACTTGCTCGTTGATCTTCAGCCTGGAAAGGGGGCGGGCGTGCGCGTTGTAGCGTGTTACGACGTCTTGAGCACGGTTGGCAGCTCGGCGGTC
This sequence comes from Chionoecetes opilio, assembly GCA_016584305.1. NCBI lineage: Eukaryota > Metazoa > Arthropoda > Malacostraca > Decapoda > Majidae > Chionoecetes > Chionoecetes opilio. The sequence continues at coordinate 19,239 of JACEEZ010021145.1, read as the reverse complement.
GCATATCTCTGTCTTGGTCAGCCACTCCATCAAGAAGGACTGGGGGTGGGCGGGGACGCAAGAACGGAGAGGTCGTCCATACAAGATTTGTGCTGGGGAGCGACCGGTGTAGTTCGGGGCATTGCGGAGCTCCAGCAGTCCGCGGTCAAAGTCCTCACAGTCGATGTTGCCTGATGGAACCACCTTCAGGATTAGGTGTTTGACGGACTTGACTGCTGCCTCAGCGTGGCCGTTGGACTGCGGGTAATGCGGTGAAGACATCATGTGCCTGACTCCCCAGCGGTCGAGGAACGCTGCGAAGTCCCGGCTCGTGAATTGGGGTCCTCCGTCGGTCCTAAGACGCACAGGGACGCCCACGTCACGGAAGTAGCGCCGGAACTGGCGGATGGTGGCGGCAGACGTTGTGTCGCTGCCACAGGGCACCACAGCGGGCCAACCAGAGAGACGGTCAGCTATCATTAGGAATGCCTTCCCAGCAACAGTAAAAAAATCGGCTGACACTGACTCAAAAGGTCTGGTGGGGTCGTCGTCGGACAACAGGGGCTTCTGCTGCTGGCTTGGCTACATCACTTGGCATGGCCCACATGCTTGGACCGTGTTGGTGATGTCAGAATTGATGCCGGGCCAGTATACAGCTTGTCTCGCGCGTCTCTTGGTGGCCTCTACTCCTCGATGGCTGTCATGGAGGCGGGCCAGGACGTTGCGGCGTTCAGCAGCTGGAATAACAACACGTGCTCCATAGAGAACCAGATCCTCATCGCAGTATAGGTCCTCGCGTAGTTTCCAGTAAGTGAGCAGAGTGCTGTGAAGACTGTAACGGTGCCGAAGAAAACCTTTCGTCACGCAGTCTAGCAGCCTGACGTAGGAAGGGTCGTTGCGAGCTGCAGTTTGTAGGGCCTCTAGTGCCATATCACCGGTAGGGGAAGATTCCGAACCGTGTTGACTGGCGAGGGACTGAATGGCCTGCAGAGTAACGACAGTGTTGATAGAAGCACAAATCTCGGTGCTTAACATATCATCCTCGGGGGTGGGATTGCTGACGGGTACGCGGGATAAGGCGTCGGGAATGCAGAGGTGCTTACCCGCGCGCCACACTGCTGTGAAAAGGTAAGCTGAGAGTTTCTCCTTTAAGCGCTGAAGGCGAGGATTCTCAACTGCATCCAGCGAGTATTGGTTGAGGATTGGCACCAACGGGCGATGGTCGGTGACTACCTCGAAGTGCTGCAGGCCGATGAGGTAGAATCTGCACTTCGATGTCGCCCATGCTACGGCCAGAAGATCGAGCTCGAGGGTATCGTAGCGTGATTCTGCCTCCGTCAGGAACCGGGAACCACACTGAACCAGTCGGAACACTCCTCCCCCGTGGTCTTGTAGCAAAGCGTATCCAAGACCATTCAAGCGAGAGGCATCTGTCTGCAAAACAGTGAGCAGGGCAGGATCAAACGTGGCGAGGACTGGTGGGCTCGACAGGGCTTCTTTCACATGTCGGAAAAGCCTCGTCATGGTCGGGGGTCCAAAGAAAGGTCCTCTTGGGGCTCATCAGGGGGCGAAGTGGCTGTGCAACCGCAGAGATATCCGGCGAAAACTCCGCCAACTGATTCACAAGACCCTTGAAAGAGCGGAGGTCAGTGAGGTTGGCAGGAGTGGGAAAGTCCCTGATGGCACGGATCTTTTCTGGGTCGGCTGCTATGCCTTCCCTGGAGAGGTTGTAACCACAGAAGGATACTGTAAGTTCGGCGAGAACTAACTTGTCCGCGTTGAGGGTGATTCCGTACTTGCGGCATCTTGACAATACTTCGTGGACGCGGAGTAAGTGTGCGTAGTAGTCCTCGTCGTATAGAAGGATGTCGTCGACAACCTTCACACAGTTCATCACACCTTGGAGTGCCAAGTCACCTCGGAGGCAGAAAGCGTCTCCAGTAGCGACAAAACCCATTGGGCCGCGGCGGTACCTGAAGCGGCCGTAAGGCGTGAATGTCGTCAGTGGCTGGTCTTCCTCAGCGAGCTCAATTTGCCAGTAACCGCACAGCGCGTCTACCTTCGAGTAAAAGCGTGCCTTCGGGTCCACACTACGGATCGCTGCGAAGGGCGTGGGTGAGGGATGCGCTGGACGTGACACCTGTTTGTTCAGTTTAGACAGGTCGGTGGTGATTCGGTCACCACCATTGGGTTTGGCAACGGCTACGAGAGGATGGCACCATGAGGACGGGTCGTCGCCGGCAGGAACAATGATGCCCTGGGCCTCCATAGACTGCAACTCTTGCTCCACCGACTCGCGGTAAGCAAGGGGAATCAGACGGGGTGTGTGGATCGCGAAAGGTGAGGCGTCTTCCTTCAAGTGGATCCTCATGGGTGGGCCTGTCATCGGCTTGAGTGGACTGGCCCGTAGCGTCTCCTTCGTCACCAAGACATCGCTAAATTCCTTCAGGAAGTACCCACGAGCCTCTGAATGGGATGTGTTGCCGGTGAGGGGGAACGATGATGGCGTTTAGGCGGGTGGAGCGGCGGGGCCGGGGCCGGGCTGCGGGGTGGCACCAGGCGTGTAGCCACTCTCGTTACTGCTCGCGACGCGCATCCTGTTGGCGTGCTCACCTCAAAGATCGGTTTAGGGAACTCCTGTGAGATGATTGAAAGCTCCTTCAGATGTTCATACGAGATCAAAGGAGTTGGTACACTATCGTGCACGTCAATCCACGCCGAGCACGACCTGTTGCTAAAAGTGATGGTGGTCTGGAATGAACCCAAGGCGGGAGCCATCTCTGAACCGTCAGCTGTGAACCGCTTGGCCCTGGGCGGCGGTTCGAGGTCATGCTTGGAAAGACCCAGGTGGCGTAGGTGTTCTAGGCCAATAACGGTAACGTCCGCGCCACTGTCGGGGAGCATCTGCAGACTTGCTGACAAAATGCCGTGGGTGACGGTGACGCTGATGGGCTGAAGATGCTTGGTACTGGACCGGGGAGTCGAGCCCACGCGTCTGACGTTGCTCGGACGCTGTTGATGGTCTTGCGGCTGACTGCCAGGGGAGTAGGGTCGGAAAATACTGGTGCCGTGGCGTTGTTTGCGTCGTCGTTGCTGACCCTTAGGTTTCCTCGGGGAGCAACACTTGTCATAGTGACCGAGGCGACCGCACAAACGGCACTGGGTGCTTTTAGCAGGGCACCGTACAGTGTGGGACCAATGTCCCGTTCGTCCACAGCAGCTGCACACGGACTCGGCAGCTGGGCATGAGTGCGGGGCGTGCTGCTTTCCGCAGCTGTTGCACGGTGTGCTGGGCGGAGGTGTAACGGCACGGGCCCCAGTTTTCGATTTATGACCTGCCGTCTTCTTCTTTCTTGTACTGCGACATGGATCTCACAGCAGTAGGGGGGGCGGCTCGCAGGGCTGACGTGGTGTTTCGGGCGGCCTCATAGGCCCGACATTCCGTCACTACATCCAGCAGTGCATGAGGCGTCAAGGGAGATGAGGCGTTGGACGAGTTCTTCGTCTCGAACGCCCATCAAGATTACCTGCTTGAGCTGGGTTTCCTCGCACTCCTGAAAATTGCCCTTACAGATGCCAACTTCTTCAGATGCCCGCTTCAGGCGAACATAGAAGGCAGCGAACGATTCGCCTTCCATCTGTCTTGAGCTGAAAAGTTCCCGCCTACGAAGTGCCTCGTTCCTCTGGGCCTTGACGTGCTCCTGCAGGACGTTAAGTACGTCTTCTACAGGAGACGTGGAGTCTGGGGGCACTTGTAGTGTGTGTTCCAGTACTCGCTGCGTTTCGAGGGACAAGCACATATGTAGCTGTATGAGCTGTTTCTCCTGTGACAAGCTCGGAAGATCCACCATCGTGGCGTAATCTCTCCATCTCCGTCTCCATTCTCTGAAGGTCTAATAAGAAACGTCAGGTTGGAGTACTGGGGGTGGTTGAGCAGAAGCCTTGGGTGGGGCGGGTGTTAGGGCGCGGCTGTTATGTGTTGGGGCCGTGGCTCCTTGCACAGGCGGCGTCAGCGTTATGGGTGACGCCGTGGGTGGGGCCGCATGTGGTAAGAGGGTCGTGATGAGCGTCTGAAAACGACTCGCCTCCTCCTCACGTCGCTGTTTGTCTTCCTCTCGCCTTTGCCGTTCCTCTTCACGTCGCTGTTTGTCTTCCTCTCGCCTTTGCCGTTCATCTTCACGTCTCTGTGCTTCCATCCACTGCATAAGACCTGACAGGTCCATAGTGGAAGTGGTGGAAAAACCTTCCTGGCGTGAGGGAGACTGTGGAGATATGGCATCTACGGGTAGGAGGGAAAGTGAAATGTCGCTCTCCTCCGGCCTTGGAGAGAGGGGGGGTGAAACATTTGTCTACTTCGTCTTTTTTCTCGTTCCTGTCATGGTAAATGGTGTACAAAGTATTTTTTAAGCACTTATCCGACGCTTCAACAGCTCGTATCGGACGTACATGAAAAATACAGCGACACTAGTCACCAATATGAAGAATATGTGCGAGTGTGTCGGGAAAAATACAATGAGTAGCCGTGAACAGAGGGGCGGCGGCCACGAGTATGCGTGCTGGGTGAGTTTCCAGCCCAGGTCGACTCGGGACGACAGTGCGCCGTTGGCTGTTCAGACGAGAGGAGGCCTGTCGTCCGGCTCTCCATAGACCAGGAGGCCAGCAGGGGTAGGACAGACCAACCCAAAGCGTAGCGACTCTGTACTACATAAAAACGTAGCACAGACACTGCACACCCGACACTTGTACACACGCAAGTAGCACTATAGAACTGAGCGCCGTGATTACACAGGGAAGCAGAACTTCCGATAATGTAAGCGTGGTGAAACGAAACTGAGGCAAACAATGGCTGGCGTATATTTTTTTCCCTCAAAACAGTCGTCACTGAATTTCTAGTGACTCACTGCGCCATGTTCGAGTGTAACGTGATCAGTCTAAGTCCAGTGGGATTTCAGAAACACAAGTTACTCCTGTAGGTATATTCTAGATTAGCGATCGAGAGAGAACGAGAGAGCGCCTTTAATAGCCAAAGCGTCCGTGTCTCTACTGACTCCACCTAGCCGGCCGGCTACCACACGGGGTTGCCAGGCATAATGCTGCCGGCACCAGGTTGCCAGGCTATACTTGCTATTTAACTAACTATCCCACAGCTCTGACCCACACAAAGGCGACTTTGCACATTTCAGTGGAAACCTTCTCACATAGGAGCAACAACAACTTGTAATGATTATGCGAAAATTGTTGATCGTGATTTAAGCTTACGAGTCTCATTCTATTACTACGTTACCTTACAAACAGCCTCCTTAATCATCTACAGCCCCGTCCCAACTAGTTTGGAAAAATTTCATGCGAAATACTTAGCTGTAGGGGGATTGATTGATTGATTGATTATAGTTTTAAGGCGCCGCAACTGCGGGGTTATTGACGCCTGCTTACAGAAGATACATGAAAAGTAAAACTAAAAAACAAAATTTAAGATTGAATAAAAATATTTAAAATAACGAAATACATAGAAAGAACAAGAGTACATTAAAAACAATAATAAGTTAATATTAAAAACATCATAACTTGTTGAGAAGGCCAGCCTTCTCAATAAAGGTATGGACTTCATGTCCCGGAGAGAAACACCTCTCTCCCAATGCCAGGGAGAGACGGTAAGCACCGTCCGACCCGCGACACCGGGACAAAAATTGCACACGTAGGTCCCCAAGACTGGGACACTCGACCAGCAAGTGCCGCACAGTTAAGGGGACCAAACAATCATCACAGTAAGGAGGGTGGCCCCCCTCCATGAGGAACCCATGAGTATATAGAGTGTGACCAATACGCAATCGTGCCAAGGCAGTCTCCCATCTCCGGGAGAGACCGCAGTAGCTCCAGTCCTCGATACTTTGGCGGATGGTGCGCAGTTTATTTTGCCCTATAGTAATCCAACGTTCCTGCCAACTGTTGTGAACTGATCTATGGATTGCCGAGCGCAGGTCCGTAGCCGGCACTGCAAAATGTGATAGAGCTGGTCTTCTAGTTGCAGCTTTTGCCAAGGCATCAGCTTCCTCATTACCGGCCACACCTACATGTGCCGGTACCCAACAAAAGCTGACCGTCCGGCCTCGCCTCTTGAGCAGATAAAGCCATTCCAGGATGGCATTGACCAGCGGATGGGGAGAGTTAAACATAGTTACATAGTGATTGAAGAGCACTACAAGAATCACTAAAAATTGTAAAAGAAACATCCGGAAGGGTAAAAATAATCATGAGAGCATATAAAATAGCACTTATTTCAGCCGTAAAAACAGATGCAACACTTGGAAGGCTGACGCCTTTGTTAAACGATGGGAATACGACACCGTATCCAACTCCTTAGTCTGATTTGGAACCATCAGTAAAGACAGGGACCAAACTCTGATGTGTGCAAAAGTGGTCTAAAAACTGGGCACGCTCAGCCTGAGGAGGTAAAGACCCTTTTGAGAGCGGAAGGCTTTTGCAAAAGGACACTTCTGGGAGAAGCCATGGACCGACTGTCGTAGGCTTATGCGGGCAGATCCGTAAAGCAGGGAAGGATAGCGTCTCCATAATAGCTGTCAATCGGAAACCAAGGGGCTTTGGTAAGCTTCTTCGCCCATGGTAAAGTTGCGATCCTGAATCACAAGACACAGCACGGCAAGCTATTGAGTCAGGGAGGCGTTGGAGGCGATACCAACATCTTAACAGGAGGGACTGGCGTTGAAGATCTAATGGGAGGACACCAGCATCCACCAATAGACTTGGGATGGGAGATGACCTGAACATCTGGTTGCCAGACGGACACCAGCATGATGAGCTGTAGGGGGAGGCGTTGATGATGTTGCAGGTAGAAACATCTTTCATGACAAGTATGGCGCCCTGGTTCGGGCTGCAATACTGTGTCGAGTAGTTTTGATGCACTGGGGCTTGATATGTCTGAACTTTTCAGTTACTGTTCAGCCAAGTGTTAATGTCTTCACGAGGAATATATAGATTAAAACTAAATATCCATCAAGTTACTTCTTGAGATGTTATCGGTATCATTCGTATCAACTTTGGTAGCGTTCTGGCCGGCTCCCGTCTCCCGTGAATGGACAGACCAATGTATATGAATTACGTACGTGGCGACCATAACATCATCACGCTTTATATTGGTTTATTTTTATTTTTATTTTATTTGTGCATGCTCATAGCGCCTGTAGGTAGTGGTGACTCGGCCCTGGTGGGTAGTGGCTCCGATGGTAGGCCCCAGAGGTTCACTTGAAGGCTGTGATGGTTGGTCCTCGCCTGTAGTGGCGCAGGCAGGATTTTTATAGTGACGCCTGTGATTAGAGGCTCATGTCGCTCCCCTGTGTCCTCCGATGCCCCCGCAATCGAAGGTAGAGTTAATGGGCAGCATGTGGATGTTCTTAGGCCACTCGACGGTGCAGAAAGATTTTTAAGTAATCGTCCATACCATTTAATCATTCCTGATTTAATGCAGTCAAAATATAGACTATTATCGAGTATATCAACAATATGGTGTCACTTTTTACATACAGTCACCCGTTTTAAAATAATCCGCAATCAAAATCTGTAAATTCCCCGAGCTCCCAAAACGCTCCTGACGAGCGATTTAGACGACGCATTATGACTCGGTGACGTCACCCGAGGCAGCCTCCCCCCCTGTGGTAATGCAAAAGCACGTAAAATTTGAAATAAATATAGTACTTGAAGAATTTTGGGCATTTCTGATTTTTTTTTTTTTTCGCGATATGGCACATACTTGCATCCTTTATGGTGCAGCAAGAAAGCTGTGCCTTTCCAGAGAGCTTAGCACCCGTTTCTGACCAATACAGCCACGATAAATGTGTGGAGAAGGTGTGAGCGTCGGGGGAGGCTGTGTGATGCAGTTTGTCGGCTCTCAGGGACGTCATCAGCAAGTTTCGCGCCACGGCTGGCACGGGGCTGATGTTTTTCCCGCGCTTTTTACAAAGGCCATGATTTTTACGGAAATAGGCGTAGAAATGAATTATTTTTTGTGGACTAGGTATTTTGAATGAACATTCAACATATTATGCAAAGAAAAATGGGTCTGGACGATTACTTTAACCCTCTCACGCACCAAAAGTTTAATAAGTTTCTCTTTCCACTGCAACATCCGTCTGGGACTCCCTAAGGGGCCCCGCGGAATGGCCTGACTGTGCGGCGAATTATTTTTTTATGTTATCAATTTCACCCACGAGTATCCTTTTTTCTTGGCATTATTATATATCGTTGGTTTTGCAAGAGATTATTCTGCCTAATGAAAGAAAAAAATAACAAGAAATGCAAATAAATAGCGGAGTTTATCGACTCCGAAAAAACCATTGAGTAAAGAGAAATAAGAAATACTTACGTTCACCACTTCGTAGCTCAAAACTTCCTGAGTCGACTTTTTATGTTTTATATGCCAACAATAGCGAGTTTTTATGAGGATTCCAACGCTGCCATTAGAATTTTCATATGGCCAGTAGTTCTTGAGAAAATGGAGGAAAACTGAAACACATGTTGGAAGACGGATTAGGCTACAAGTATGGCTTACCCGGCTCGGGACACGTTTTAAAGGGACGACAGTCCGCGCTCACAGGCTGCCTGCTGAGAGGAAACTGAGACACAGGCCCTTATCATTTCAAATCCACCCTCAAGAGAGAGTTAACAATTAGTTTATTTTATAGGTCTAGCTTGGATCTTTGACGCAGAAAATGTTGACGCGATTCTGATAAATACTTGATTTTTGGCGAATTTTTACAAGTTTTTTGACGCGATTCGCGTCAAAAGTTCAGATGTAGACGATTCTGTTTTGACGCGAATCGCGTCACGGTGCGTGAGAAGGTTAAGTTGATTTAGGTTCTCATAGGGGATTGAACTCGGGTCACCGAAAACGCCAATCGGAGACGCTAACCACTTTCCTACCGCCTAACCCATACAGCTTATTTTTCATCCATTGCCTTATAACTAGTAATAAATATACCATTTTTCATCTTATTATTTCATATAATTTACCCAAAACTCTATCTAAATTACATTCTTTACAAATTACTATAAAAAAATATTCTGGTACAATATTGATACATGGAAAGTTCCCATAGGAACCATGAAATAGTTCCTACAATATTCATCCTTAAAAAAATGGAGTGACGAGAGTGTAGTGTAAATTGCATGTCGTGTTGAGTAGCAAGAGGGGTTATGTTTAATGGGCAGGCTGCAGCTGCTCTCCTGTATAATTGAGACACTAAGGGACATGGTATGAGAGGAAACAGGGAGTGTCCATGACAAGTCTGGATGGAACATCCCTATTCCCAACATCGTAAGTAATATCATCCCAGGAGTATTTCACCATAGCGGTAGGTGTTTGGCTGCTTACTCCCCTAAAAACAATGTGTAAAAATCACCTCTGCTTTAGAATGCGGAAAAAATCAACTGAATAACAAAGATTTACTTTGAAAGACATATAACTTGAAGACTAAGGTCAAGTTGAGAAGAAGGCGGCTTCCGGCGAAGTCTGTGACTGTGAGACTGGACTCAGCCCACCGGAGCCAGCTTAGCATGGCACCGCCCCCAACAACTGCCCCCGCAATGCACACCCACACCTGTTAAAAGTATACGTCCGTGAGATTGGCAAAGAACATTTTTGGGTATTAATTTCTTTCAATTTAGCACATAAGGTCATAATTACCTAAGATGAAACAGCTATGGAGATAAATTGCTACTGAAGAGTGACTAGAACATTAGAACACGGGACGTTTAACTAAAAGATGACAAGCTCACCTCGGGAGAAAATATCTGGAGGAGAAGGAATGGTTTGATTATTGAGTAAGGGGCGCTAGAAAAGATGATGATAGAGTCCTGACCGAAGGCAACACTGAAGTCCACAACTTCCATCCTCTGGTGGGTAGGCGTGAAATCCACTGCGCCGATGTCAGCCTCCTGTAAAAATGATGAACTGTAATGTTTCCTTTACTAAGGTACTTTAGTGTGCAAGCCAAAAGAACGAATAGTTTTTTAGGGTGTTAAGTAGCTTATTACACATAATGAGTATATTTCGACCGTCCAGTCTTGGTAAAAAATTTCCTTAGGTATATGAGCAGTAACGTCACAATCTGCTCGCTAATCTACGGTCTTGATCAAGTTTAGGGCCGTTGAAAAATTCATCGGTACATAATGGAGTTTTTATATACATGATAAATATATTATATAATACGACATTCATATACTACGTACTTTTTCTGGTTTGTTGATATAGAACGCTGTTTCTAACACGATATAGATGATCGATTGTTTACACGGTATATCACCAGTCTGCTAGCTACCCCATTGCCTACGTCATTGTTATATTTCCCTTTCATGCATATTCATCTATTCTAAAGATAAAGTACGCAGTCCATCAGCTTAACCGTCCAACAAACTATGATATTATGAAACATACAATTGTTTGTTGGTTGGTAACCTTGCGGTTTTTATTGCGATATAAATCGATTTTTAAGGGCGCTCTGCCTGTTGCACATAAATGTTTTTGGGTGTACTCATCTCATCAGGTAATGCTCACCTGTGTTTCAGCAACTTTGAAATGGTGAGGGAAGCGGTATAAGTGGATTAACATAACAAAAGAGATATGCAGAGAATTTTCATTGTAATTATACCAATTTCGTTTTAAAATACATCACTTGAAGATGCAGACTCACGCCTCTCTCAACAACTCCTATAACCCCGTTCCAGGTCCCTGTGGCGTTTTTGGTGCCTGGTCCTTTGGTAAGCCGCAGGACCCCGGTTGCATTGAGCCTCTCCATCATAATATTCATGATATCGGCCAGGTACCCTTGGGCGTCCCTCACGTCGGTACTGATTGTGTTCTCAAAGGTTCCGGCTTTCTGTTGGTCAGGTAGGTTACGTCATTATTTTCTATAACTTATTGAGTCTGTAACTAGACATTTTTGAAAAATGCTACATAAATCACATTCATACTCTTTATGAAAACTGAAATTATCATTTCCAATAAAAGCTCTATATGGATGCAAGGACAATGTAGCTCACGCCCCCTAAAATTCTGCAGTTGTGCATCTAACAAAAGTTTATGAAGTATATCTCGTCGGAGGGCTTACCTGTGCGAAAGCAATGTAAATATTCCCTCCTTGGAAATCGTGGGAGGGTAAGGGCCAAAGAGACTTGATGAGACTGAGATTATTTCTGACGTAGGATCCTGCCAATGTCAACTCCCAGAACCAGTCCTGTCGTGGCCGCATGCCGCCAACATGCACCCGCCTGCTGCGACAACGTTAAGGTATTCACGACGGAGTACAATATCATTGTAAATTTCACTGTCAACATAAGAATCAGAAAAAAAGCTTTTGAATTAGGTTCATAGTGTCTGTTTACTTAACACACACATATGCAATTGACCTACCTCATGACTTTCTTAGCTTCAGGTTTCAAAAAATTCCGAAGAGTGGCGTTCTAACTGTCGTCGGAGACAATGGCAGGAGGGAAATGTAATATTCCTCTTCCATCAGTAAGACCCCCTTAAATATACCCTTAGCAATACGATTCACCACTCTCCTTGCGTTTGTGAATGTGAGGGTGGAGTGACGATCAGGTAGCCCATTGAAGTAAGGATCTGTGGTTTCACTGAGCACCCATACCCATGAGGTCCTCTGATGGAGAAATGCATGTTTGAAGTATTTTCATAAATCACCATTCATATACCCAATATACAGCATCCCATATATATATATACAGATATATTCAACCCAAAAACAACCTAACCTTGCCATTATAATATGAAAATGTTCTATTTTTGGTTTCCCGAAACCTAATTAAGAGTTTGAAGGTTAGTGGAAGACGTATATGACAAAAGGTTAGTCCTTCCTAAGGTAGTAAATGATATCCTATGATAGGGTTGATAAAACGTATATTAATCTAGCCTAAAATACTCCATGCTTGTATGCTGTAGTAAATAGTATTTCCTTCTTGTACAAATAGTAAAAAGTAACCGGCTAAAATGAACTAAAACAAACCAGTGCATCAGCGTCACAATATTGACCTTTTGTGTGTGTGCATGCAAATGTTCCTTGATGAAAAAACACATGGAGATAAGCACTAGTACATAAACTCTACAATTTTTAAGGTGGCCAAATTACACGATTTTTCCTTTAGGTAGGGGGCATGGCTCTGGTGCCCCCCCCCCCCCCCCCCATATCCGCTAGTGTTTAATATACTATACAAACTTGCCATTTCACATACTTGAACCACTTAAACATTACACAAACCCATTAATGCATGTTATTCAGAACAAATTATGACACAGCCTTTTCTTCAGCACTTCAGGGCACCTCACTGCTTGTTCCACCACCTGAAGTAATTGACAAATGCTAATAATAACTACCTCCACCCCTTTCAGCCTCCATCACTTTCAGATAAACCTCATCCAGCCTATGTAATACAGCCGACATAACCTTTTCACCCTGCTTACATGTATCATTGATATGTAAGTCTTCACTGATGTGGCTATGACAAATATAACTCTTGACCTCGCGTAAATTGAATTAATTGAGTCTTGCTACCTGAAAAAACAATCAATTGAAGCCAGCAAAATACATGTCCTTGTTGTATCAGATTCACTCTGACTCTGACCTGCTGTAGTGGTCAAATCAAGTGTAGGGCCCCCTAGCCCAACTTTTTCTTATGGGGGTGGCCGGGGCAGTGCAGAGGCGGCGCCTGCCCGTCGAATCACTCCTGGGATCAACCTGCGGAGGGTTCTTCGTGTGGGCTCGTGGAACGTTCTGAGCCTCTCAGACGATCATCGACTACCTCTCCTATCGAGCGAGCTCAGTAGGCTGAGGGTGGATATAGTGGGACTCTCTGAGACGAGGAGACCTGGCAGTGGTGAGACTAGCAGTGGGGGTTACACCTACTACTGGTCCGGCATGAGCAATGGTCACCGTGTACGGGGAGTAGCTATAGGCATCTCAAGCAAACTGCAGCCGTCAGTTGTTGAGGTTACTCCGGTTGATGAGCGTATAATGCGGGTGAGGATGAAACACACTCTGGGTTTCATGTCTCTTGTTGCTGTGTACGCTCCTACCGAGATGCGTAAAACTGAAGAGAAGGAGATGTTCTACGCCAAACTTGACTCTGTATTAGACCAGTGTCCTCCTCGGGACACACTCATTGTCTTGGGCGACTTCAATGCTACTACTGGCACTGTGAGAGATGGCTACGAGTTATGTGTTGGTCCCCATGGCTCCGGTACCAGAAACACCAACAATTCTCTGCTTCTGAACTTTGCAAGGTCCAGAAGGTTGAGAATTGCAGGTTCTTGGTATCAGAACCCAGAGCTGCACCGCTGGACATGGTATAGTAATGCCGGAGGGGTAGCAAAGGAGATCGACCACATCCTCGTTAGCACTCGTTGGAGGATCCTCCAGAACTGCAGGGTTTACCGGAGTGCTGAGTTCTTTGGAACAGATCACAGACTTGTTGTTGCTACACTTAAGCTTCATGTCAAGTCCAGAAGAATCTCAAGAGGTAACCATACTGTGTTTCATCTTGAGAAACTGAAGGACTTGACATGTGCTCATGAGTATGCGGTGGCAGTCTCAAATCGGTTTGATGTGCTCGGTGCTCTCGGGGACCCTGTATAACTGTGGGATACCTTCAAACGTGAAACTCTACAGGCTGCCAAGGAGTGTATTGGGGAGCGCCCGAGGTCAAGGCGTGGTTTTGTCTCGACGGAGACGCTGGGGAAAATCGAGGAGAGTCGCGCTGCCAGGCTGGCTGGGAACCGGGACCAGCACAGGGCTCTGTCACGCCGGACTAGAACCCTCCTGGGGAGAGACAAGGAGAGGTATGTCAGGAGTCTCGCTGAGGATGTCGAGGGTCATTTGAACGCTAATGACCTCCGACCCGCCTACCGAGCCCTGAAGAAGCTCCGTTCCAAGTCTCCTTCTCGGGCGACTGCTATTCGAACAGCAGATGGGCACCTCGTGTCGGACATGGATGGGCAGATGGCTCGTTGGGCTGAGTACTTTGGGCAGTTGTTCACGGTGGACCCTCCAACTGAGCAGCTTCACACCACTGGGTTACAGGCAGTGGATGCCGATCCTCCCATTGACGAAAGCGCACCCTCTCTTGACGAAGTCAGAGAGGCTGTAGCAAAGTTGAGGGGTGGAAAGGCAGCTGGTGTTTGTAATATCAGTGCGGAGCTCCTCAAAGCTGGGGGTGAGGCCATGATCCACGGGTTGCATGCTGTCCTGACTGCCGTGTGGCAATCAGGTACCATTCCTCCTGACTGGAAAAGTGGGCTGGTCGTCCCTATCTGGAAAGGGAAAGGGGACCGTCAGGACTGCAACAATTACCGCGGTATTACATTGCTCAGCGTACCAGGCAAGGTGCTTGCCCATCTATTGCTGACACGGATTCACAGCCATCTGGTGAAGCATCAGAAACCTCAGCAGTCTGGGTTCACGCCTGGTAAGTCAACAACGGACCGTATCCTAGCGCTTCGTGTCCTGGTGGAACGCCGACGTGAGTTTCGACAGGGGATGCTTGCAGCCTATGTTGATCTCAAGAAGGCGTTTGACTCAGTGCATCGTGAGTCACTCTGGGATCTTCTGCGACTTCGAGGGATTCCTGCAAGGACTATTGGTTTGATAGCTGGTCTGTATTCTGGGACTGAGAGTGCTGTGAAGTGTGGGGCAGGTGTATCCGGCTTCTTTCCTGTGAATACAGGAGTGAGGCAAGGGTGCGTCCTTGCCCCATCACTTTTCAGCGCTTGTATGGACTGGGTATTGGACAAGGTTGTAGATCAAAGTGATTGTGGAGCATCCGTTGGCAACACCAAGATCACTGATCTTGTTTTTGCCGATGATGCAGTAATCTTTGCTGAGTCGCTGGAGGTCCTGGTGATGGCTCTCGAGGCGCTGCACGAGGAGGCAAAGCCTTTGGGACTTGAGGTCTCCTGGCTCAAGACCAAGGTCCAGGTGTTTGGAGACTTACTAGATGAAGCAGTAGTCTGTTCATGCGTGTGGCGAGGACATTGAGATCTTGGAAAGTTTTACATACCTTGGTAGTGCAGTCCATAATGACGGCGGGTCACGTCAAGAAGTCTTACGGCGGATTGGCATAGCCCACGGTGTTATGGACTCGCTCAGCGGGAGTATTTGGCGTTGTCGGTACCTGTGCAGGCGGACAAAGATCCGGATCTTCAAATCGCTTGTGATCCCTGTCTTACTCTATGGTTGTGAGACATGGACACTAAATAGTGACTTGAAGAGACGAATCAATGCCTTTGGTAATAAGTGTCTTCGCAGAATCATGGGGTATCGCTGGGATGATTACGTGTCAAATCAGCGATTGCACCGTGAGACTGAATCGAGGCCTATTACCTGCATAGTCCGTCAGCGCCAACTTCGGCTACATGGGCATGTGGCACGCTACCCTGAAACCGATCCTTCCCATCGGGTTGTATCTGTAAGAGACAATCCGGCGTGGAGGAGGCCAAGGGGGCGCCCACAAGGCTCGTGGCTGGGGCAAGTTGATGTTTCTTGTCGAGAGCTGCTTGGTATGGGAAAGGAGCCTGCATGGGAACTCGCGCGTGGTGACCCTCGGGAGTGGCGTCGTAGGGTGGGCGAGGCGACGCGCCCCCCGGCGTATGCCCCCAATGATTGATTGATTGATCTGACCTGCTGATGGCTAAGAACAGCTAAATGGCTCTGCGTAAGACTGACTGTGATGACGCCAACGTAAATGATAAATAATGCCAAATGATATATGCAAAACTATAATATTAAGAGTGTCACCTGTCTGACATACTTCTTTCCTGAGTTTTGTCTGTTTTTTGTTTACAAGGGAGCGGAAATATGATTAATTTCTTCCTGATGTCTTATCGGTCTATTAATCTTTCTAACATGTATACTAGTAGCAATACCAGGTACCTCCCATACACCCTGGTCTTTTCAGCGCCAGGATTGGAGTCAGGAGACAATTTTCCACCATTGTCATCAACTCCCTCGAAGCTGATATTTGGTTTCTTCTTCCTACAGAAGAGTCTCCTTGGCCTTGGGCTGGGCTGTTTGCACTTTTTTCACGGCTTAATAAAAACTGTTTACGTGGCTCGCTTAATGGTTGAAACGTTTTGTTACAGGAGTTCTGATTGGCTGCGCCGCAGGCGTAACCCAAGTCGACTTATCGATAAGTCATCCATAAGTAGAGTTTCGAGTAAAGCAAACATAAGTCGACGTCTGCTTGACTTACATGCCCGAATTAGACGTCTCAGGGGTACGTATACTTACGTCGTTTCGAGTATGTCAGGTTCAAAGAGGTGTGTGAATTAGGTTTGAGTTTTCGTACACAAAAATCGTGCACCACTTCACTTTACACCAATATGAACTACCAACGGTTCGAGACTCACAATATCAATAGCCCAGGAGAACACAGGGGCAATCAATAGACGCGCGATAAACTAATTTACTATATTACAGAATAAGACCAGTTAAAATTATAAGTGGCCTTTAGCCGGTCTCACTTTCATCCAGCCACTCACTCGCGTTCCTTGCTATCTATAACCCTACCGCCTATAGCACTGATGAAATATAAGGGAGCTAGGATAGCTCACGCTCTATTGATGAACATGCGTTTTTATAGGTCTTCGCGGCCTCGTGGCACACCCACGTCCTCGTCGTTACACTGGCCCTCGTCCACCGCGCTCCACACTGTACGGCCGTCGTCGTGTAGAAATTTATGTCACAACATATTTATTATTTGAGATCTTACCTATAGAAACCCATTGTTTATCTCATCCCGACACAATACCCCAACTAGTCAACTAACAAGCATACTTATCCGTGGATAGCAGGGTTGAATTGGGTTGTAGGCTTATCAATACTGCAATGTCTTGATATTCGAAGTGGTCGCGCGTGATCGAGGCCGCAGGTGAAGGGCGGAGGCGGAGTGTTGGTTTTATCGAGGCATCGAGAGGGTTATCACACCCATAGCTTGACGCGGCGGATATAATCACTGTGTTGATTTTAACACGTCCTATTGTTTTAAACACTATGTCTACAAAGAGTCTATATACAATTCTTATCAATGTAATCAGATAAGATTAAAGAGAGATGTTACTCTCATGGAGGTCTGGAGTGTACTAAATCTCTGTGGGCGGGCGGCGGCGATCGCCACCCTACCCAGCCACGTATACAAATTTCAGTGGCTATAGAATCTAATGGGCGGCGGCCAATGACCAGCCGCTTCAACCAAGATGCTAATTATTTAAGGTGCAAATGGTGAATACTACTGGGAAGGTTAATTTATAATATCCCAGTACTTATCATTTACTTAAATAACCTTAATTAATACCCATTACCATTATAGCTATATATATACATCCCTACACACCCTTTATGATGAGCGGACAATACCTCCCTCACAAGGGGGGGGGGGGGGAACAAAACCACCACTCTACCAATTATTGAGAGGGTGGTTGGTGGATAATTTCCACACACAATATCAATAGCCCAGGAGAACACAGGGGCAATCAATAGACGTGCGATAACCTAATTTACTTTATTACAGAATAAGACAGCAGATAAAATTACAAATGGCCTGCAGCCGGTCTCACTTTCATCCAGTTACTCACTCGCGTTCCTTGCTATCTATAACCCCTACCGCCTATAGCACTGTTGAAATATAAGGGAGCTAGGATAGCTCACGCTTTATTGATGAACATGCGGTTTTATAGGTCTTCGCGGCCTCGTGGCACACCCGTCCACTTCCTCGTCGTCACACTGGCCCTTGTCCACCGCGCTCCATACTGTACGGCCTCCGTCCTCGCCTCGTCCAAACAATGCCCTTCGCCTGTCCTCCCTGTAGCAACCCGTCTCTATCCTCCGTCAGACAAGGACAAGTAATGGGCAGGGAGCGAACTTTAGATGGGCAACGTCGAGGTCCCAAGGAAGCTAGAGAGACAAGGAAGTCTGAGTGCAATGGAGAGAGGTGAGGCCAGGTTTCATACCCTGTCAAATAATCACCCATTGGCCAGAAGTTGCCGTCTGCCAGCCTAACTGTGCGAACGTGTCAGCTTGTCTCCTCACAACCATCGCCAGCCCCTGTGCGTGAACGTTGAGGGTACACTACACAATAGTACACATAGCTGGGCAGTGTTTAAAACCTGCTTCTCGTCTGTGCATCTGTATTAACGGCTGCCGCTGCCGCCATGGCGGGTTCATCACCGGGTACCGAGGCTGCCATGGATATCGAGGTGGACGTTGAGTCCTTCCCTCACCTTTCCTCCACCGTTGGCAAGAGAGCGCGGGCACCTTCTTCCTCAAAAAAAAGGTCCAGATAAGGCCCCTCGCACCGGCTCAGGCACCCAGACCCCTCCGGACATGTGTGTTCAGGCGTCCTTTCTCTTCTGGGCTACATATTCCCGTTTTCTGGAAGAGTATGCGGCGTTTACTCCTGAACACGTAAGGTTAGGTTACGTTATGTTACGGTTAGGGTAGGGTAGCTTTTCCTTTTCATCCTATGATGAATTTGCGTGGGAATCACAATGAGGGTATTTTCAAGAAAATCCTATGGTAAGTTTCGGAGCTACAACCAAGTGTCTTCACTTGGAAACCACATACTCGCATAGAGAATGGGAATATGCCTCCGGGCTGCCTCAGGCGCGCGAGTCTTTGCTTATCCCAGCAGAGTCTCTCATGCTCTCCACCTCTCCCCCCTCGGAAAGTACGTCCTCGAGGGGGAAACCGGCTCCCTAGGAAACTGTAGTGCTCACATTCTTGTGGTCTGGGAACGCGACGCTGTTGAAGTTATTTTGTGTTGAATTCCTTTATCTTTTACATACAGTAAACCCTCTATAATTTGATCTAATTTAGGGGAGGCCTGGGTCGAATTAGCCGAAAGTCCGAATTATCCGATGTTTACCTGTAGCCCCCCCAACACAATAAAACCTCACTCAAACATGCCAAAACAGCACAGATTGTATTACTTATACTCACCAAAACATGGCTAATACTGAAGTCTAGAAATGCAGTACTACTGTAAACTGAGCACTCAGGCAAAAGCTGCGTTCAGTAACGCATCGCGCACAAGTGCACACGGAGACGCACGGTGACGTCAGTAAACAGTATATCTAGTGCAAGCTACCCTAGGACTACAGCCAAGCTGGGAGGTGAATCACTACTGATTTGCCAGCTCGCGCCACAATAAGGTATGCAAACCCGCTCCCTGCCCCAACATTTTCTG